>VXBP01004734.1:1107398-1202155 GCA_013400115.1 Rhinopomastus cyanomelas
GGTGAGAGTGACAGAGCACTGGAACAGGCTGCCCAGGGGGGGTTGTGGAGTCTCCTTCTCTGGAGATGTTCAAGACCCGACTGGACGGGTTCCTGTGTGACTTGGTTTAGGTGATCCTGCTGTTGCAGGCGGATTGGACTAGATGATCCCTTCCGATCCGTTATGATTCTATGATTCTGTGATTCTATGATATAAATCAACATTAAAGCAGTATGAAAGAAAATAAAGAGCATTTTGTCAATGATCTCTTGGGTCTCTTCCAACCCCTAACATCCTATGATCCTATGATCAATAGATGAGTGCTATAGTACTAGTTTCAATGGAATTAAATAAACTAGCATGACAATGAAATGTTTTAACTCACTGAGACAAACACTTCTGCGTTACTTAAACGATACGAGCAAGCTTTATGCTTCCACCCCTTCCCATTGGAAATAGTATAAAAATGTAAATGTGGCCATGAAATTTCTGTCTCACTGAAACTGCAGTGTTCCAGAGGAAAAGCCTTATTTTACCACGTTTTTCTTAGTTCTTATTTCTACATATAGAATACCGAGTCTCCTGCAAAAAAAGGATTCACTAGCCTCTCCACGGGTAGGCAAACAAGCTATGACAGTAAGAGCCCCCTTTTCTGGTAGCTCTTCTCTGAGCAGTCAATCCAGATCATAGAACATAGAATGTATTGGGTTGGAAAGGTCCTCTAAAAGTTGTCTAGTCTGAACCCCCAGAACAATCAGGGACATCTCTAACTAGAAGAGATAGCTCAGAGCCCCAGCAAACCTGATTGTTAATGTCTCCAGGGATGGATGGTGAATTCTTTTGAGAATGGTGTCACTTTTATCTCAAAGTATAAATATTTGCCAATAAATCTTCAGATAATGTTGGGAAAATTCTCTGTTTCATTGAATTTAGAGAGCTACAACATTTTCAATGGGACTTGATGCAATTCAGATGCGTTGATGGGGATTTAGCAGTAGCAATTCTAGTAAATATAATTAAAGTCCATACCAGATTGTGACCCATCCAAATTCAAAATATAACACCCTTACAATCATAGAATCATTAAGGCTGGAAGAGACCTCCAAATTCATCAGGTCTGACGGTCAACCTGACCACTAAACCATGTTTTCAAGCACCAGATTTACTCAGTCTTTTTGGCAAAACACAGCTTAGAATAATGCTTTTACAAACTTCCACTTCCTTTTCCAACTTTTCAAATAAGCTTTTTACAGCTATCCTGTGACCTTCACTGATAAATCCAAGTATCTCACTGATGTTCTCTGGCAGCTTTTTCCTGCAGAGTTTCTAGCCACTTTGACACACAAAGTGAGAGCATGCTCTCATCTGGTACAAGATCTTCTTTGTCAGCTAGAGCAGATGAAGACTTGCTAAATTGAGTTAAAATAAGCTACAACTGAAGACACCACTTGGGATTTTAAAACCTGTATCAAACCAAGTCACTTCTGTCCATCAAAATGATATAACTTAACCTGAAATATGGTGTGTTATTAAAAGATCAAGCTTTTAAAGGAGTGCACATTTTAAAGCTATCAGTAGTGAACCTGTTGAAGTAATGCTCATCTTTGATTGCTGGGTTGAGTATATCAGCCTATTAATATTTATAGCCAAGAAACTGAGGGCACCACTTGAGGACACACCTAGGCACAGGAGATGGCAAATAGTGTGATTTTACATTTACAGAAAGGAAAAAACCAAACTGCAGAGAGAACTCGCCACCACACTCTTACTCAGAATGACTGAACACTGTGATGCTGGGAGCTTGACTTAGCAATCCTGGCAGATATCCCTTCTGAGATGCAAGCTCTTAGCCAACAGGCAGCCCCAATCTGAATGGCAGAAAGGAGCTTCCATAACTTCAAGCACATTTTGTGGTGAAGAGATAGGAGAGCGGATGCTACAATTCCTGGTGCTATGATAGACTGACTTCAGGAGAGCAAAAGGGCAGTAAAGACAGCAGACAAACATGAGTATCAAGACCAATCACCATTTTCAGATTTCTCTTACACTGAATTCTCACCCACAAAAGTGGTATCTTTTTAAAATACAGAAATAATATCTGAATGATCTGTTATGCTAAGGGTATAAAAGATCAATTCTGGCAGTTGTGAAAGCGGCCCCAAACCAAAGACCTAAAATTCGACGTTGCAACTTTTGTGACTTATGGATAACTCCTTCCTATTCTTCCTGCCCTCCTCTCCAGTTGGGCTGATTTGCATAAGAAGTTGTGGGTTTATAATTTGATTAACAAGTGGAAAAAAACTTCATTTTTATTCTGTGTGAGATTTTTTCCATATGTTTGGGAACCTTAATTACTCCTGACAGGACTTGTTTAATACATATATAATCTGTTGAGATAATTCAATTGCATCATTTTAGGTTCTCTGTCTTAGTAGCACTCCTTATAATTACTTCTGAAATCATAAATCTTTTGTAAACCTGACACTTGTTTTCAATTTGTTGCCTGTTTGAAAGCCATTCATACTGAAATGATCTCATCAGCCTTTGCAAGTTGGGAAGGAAATTGTTGTTAATGTGTATTTCATTCTCTTCTTGATCAAAACCATGATCTCTTGCAGAGACCTACCTTCCCTCCCACCAGCCATAACATCTTGTGTTGCATCCTGAATACATGTATCCAAAAAAATCTGATCATATCTGAAACGAAATCTTTCAAGTCCCTTTTATTTTACTGGCCTAGAGCTGCACAAGAGTCTGTTTTGAAAACTGTTGGAACATGAGCTGGAATGAAAACTAGTCTAAATGAGATGCAGTTGACCTGACTCCTTAAAAGGCCATTTAAATTCCCATACTCTAGACCCCCCAAAACCCAGACATCCAACTCCACTGTACTTGCAGCTAAATGCCACATTATAAAATAAAAATGAAGGAAAAAAACCCCAGAGACATTGGCTGCTTGATGATACAACTTTGCAGCAACAACTTCTTTTCCACTGCGGAAAATCCTCAGCAGAAACAGCCAAATGAAAACTTCAAATACAACACAGCATAAGACAGAAAACAAAACAGTCAAACAACAAAATGGCTAGAGAATTCACGTGTGTGTAGTCCCTTCTCAGGCAAGCTGTCCCCAACTGTTCCTATGGCATGATTTAAGAATGATCTCATGTGCCAGAAAGCGACAAGCGCTACCTTTTCCAAGGAATATTTCATGATGCACTCGAAGCAGGAGGGCTGTATTTTGAGAAATGAGAGAAAAAGCAACTTAATTTACGTTTTGGTAGTTCTAGTGTTCTGCTGGGGTGGAATGAACACAGGTTGACTCACAGTTGGGCCTGGATGGTGTTTTCTATGTATCCAAACTCTGGTAACAAAGACTACAGTAGTTCTAGGGCTAAAGGTTGGTGTACAGTAGACATACACACACCTATATTCTCTCATTTCTTGTTTTCCCCTTTTTATTCTGCCATGCAATAAACAAAATTATCCAATCATTAAATTTGGAAAAGATGTCCAACCATCAAGTCCAAACATTAACCCAACGCCACCATCCCCACCAAACCGTGTTTCCAAGTGCCAAATCTACACTATTTTTGAATGCCTCCAGCGATGCTGACTCCCTGACCACTTTGTCACTGAATAAATTTTTCCTAATGTCCAATCTAAACTTCCCCTGGCACAACTTGAGAACATTTTTTCTTCTTTTACTGCTAGTGACTTTGGAGAAGAGACAGAACTCCACCTTTCTACAACCTCCTTTCAGGTAATTGTAGAGAGCAATCTGCCTTCTTTTCTCCAGGCTTAACAACCCCAGTTGCCTCAGGCGCGCCTCACAAGACCTGTTTTCCAGGCCCATAATCATGCTCTTCTTTGGACCCTGCTCCAGCACTTCAATGTCCTTTTTGTACTGAGGTGCCCAGAACTGAAGTCAGTGCTCAAGGTGAGGCCTTACTAGTGCCAAGTACAAGGGAACAATCACTTCTCTGGTCCTGCTGGGCACACTATATCCAATGCATGCCAAGATGCTGCTAGCTTTCTTGGCCACCTGGACACACTGCTGCTAATACGCTCTCTTCAGCTTGGTTTCCTTCCCTCAACATAACCTACATCAATGATGACATCCCTCTATTTTGCTACAAATAAACAAATTATTAGTTGTGCTACAAACAAACATATATGCATCGCTGTTCTCAATTAGTGATTGAATTAATACTTAGACTCTAGCTTACTTAGCAAAGTGCTTGTGTGTGCATGTAAACCTGTTGCCCAGATGTGGTTTAGCAGTATGTTTTCCAGGAGCTGGTCCTACATATTTTTATCAGGAGTGGATATGTGTAAAGTGATAGGTTACTAGGCAAGTGGTTACCCCCTGGTGACACAGCAAGCTGGGCATCCTACTTCTCATTATTTTAGCCACGGACATGTCTGAAATGAGTTTAAATTAGGATGTGATAGGAGAGATAATGGCATAGGTATCTGCCCTTGTTCTAATTAAAAAAAGAAATACCAACAGGACAGTGAGCTGGCCAGAAAAGACATGGCAGTCATACACACAGGTTTTGCTCGCAGAGTCAAACAATCACCTGTGCTCCAGCTCATATCTACCACATTCCTGCAGCAGCTACCTAGTTAGGTACAACAGTCCAGCCACTGTTCTATACCATGTCATGGAAATTATAGCTCCTCGTAACAAATTAATCCAGAAGGGTTTGAAAGAAATTACACCTAAGTCAGTGGAAGGTTACACTCCTTCAGTCACAAACCAGGCTGTACAACACTGAAAGGTCCCATCTCTGCCAACAGCTGCTCAGGTTTATTAGCTGAAGCAGTAGAAAGTAAGGGGTATGCCCACATTACATACTGTCCTGTTGCCCTAGATCCCATGTTGACATGCTGAGGTAGACAGCAACCACTACTGAATGAAGGAAATGGTTAAATGCATCTTAGGCTCAGGTAAACGAGTCACCCTGTGGTCTCTAATCAAACACCAATGGAGAAAATAGCTGCTAGGATTTTCTTCGTGTAGGAAGCAACACTACAGTGGGATTATTTGGCTGAAAGGTGAGCTGGATGCCTGCTGGAGTGAACTGCATGCTATTACTTAGCAGAGAATATAATTAACACTCACAATCTAATTAAGGCATGACATGGGATGATCTGCCATTTGAGGCATTTAAATAGGATTCAGTGTCTCCTTTTAGAAGAGTCAGCATCTCTACCAAAACTGCAGGCTCTGTGGAGGATTTATGAGCTCTGATCTACGAGTAATACAAAGGTCAGAAAAGAAACCTCTTACTAGGTTTTGCAATCTTGAGTCTAGGAGTAAAAATTAGGCCTCCATCATCACACACATTCTCTGTTCACCTCCATGATTTTCCTCATACGTTTTACCCAGTGCTTTTCCTCCTTCACTGGCACACTAGAACGATCAGAGCGAAAGGAGAGTCAGTCCTGCTGCTCCTGCAATATAGACTCAAGCCTATCAACAGTTTCTCCATCTACCGAAAACCACTGGCAAAAGTCCAAGCACTAGCTAATGTCACATCAAAAGTGGCAGAAAGGATCCCAGGAGAAGAAAGTTTCATTGGGAAAAGTTAGTTAAAGCCTGAGAGAATAGGGCTATAGACACAAGAAGAGCAACTTGCATTGGAGTCCTTGACACAGACAAAGTCCTACTGTGGCATTTTCAGGGTGCCATATCTGAGTGGTTAACAAACCTGAGCATTTCCTATCAAGGCATAAAGAGGCTCCTGTGTAGAGTATAAAATAAAGATATGCCTTAGTCACTGATCCCTCTTTCCCTTCTTAGATTAAGTTTCACTGTAAGTGCTGAGCAGGAATGAGGAACATACCTTCAACTAGTCATCGCAAAAAAAACCCAAACGCTTTGCCTACCAAGTCTTAGCAAAATTTACTTCAAGGAAAGGTTTTATACACTGGAACATGTTTGAAGAAATTTGTAGATATCAATTATGTGCCCCAGACAGGAAATGAAAGATATAAAAGGAACAAAAGAAAATTACTTTATTCCTGGAAGCTGTTCAATCTGATCTAAATTGAAAGAAAAAAACCTGACATGCACTTGAAAGAGTAATTGCTGAAAAGATTTGTCTATTAATTCTACCGTGGTGTTTTCTATCTTCCTATGTAAAATTTTCTTCCTCATTAGCACCCATTTTGCAAAATTATTTGCTATTCAGTTGAAGAATTCTCACGTTGATTACTAAGACATGAGATGCCACATGACAGCCTAACCACAGGACACAAAGAAATACTACTTCAGTCAGTGCATTTTTTAAACAAAGTCCACAGAAGGTCAGTATGTGTAGTCAGCAGAAAATCAATATAAATTACTATCAACATTTCAAATTTCACAGAACCACAGAATTGTTGAGTTGGAAGTGACCTCAAGAGATAATCAAGTCCAAACACCCTGCCAAAGCATGACTGCCTAAAGCACAGTGCACAGCCCTGCATGCAGGCAGGGTTTGAATGTCTCCAGAGAAGGAGACTCCACAAACTCTCTGGGCAGCCTGTTCCAGGACTCACACTGGAAAGAAGTTGTTCCTTGTTGGTAAATTAAACTTCTTGTGTTCCACCTTGTGCCTAGTGCACCTTGTTCTGTCACTGGGCACAACCGGAAACAGATGGCACCGTCCTTCCTGCAGCCACTCTGCAGATATTTATGGGGGGCGGAAATCAGGTCTGCTCTCAGTCTTCTCAAGGCTCTCTCAACCTTTCCTCATAAGAGAGATGCTCCAGGCCCCCAATTATCTCATTGCCCTCCACTGGACTATCTCCAGTAATTCCCTGTCTCTCCTGAACTGGACAACACAGAATTGGACACAGTACTCCAGTTATGGTCTCACCAGGGCAGAGTAGAAGAGTGGGACTACCACTGTAGACCGACTGGCCACACACTTCTTAAAGCACCTCAGAATACCGTTGGCCCCCCTGGCAATGAGGGCACACTGTTGGTTCATGGCCATCTTCCTGTCTATCAGGAGTCCAAGATCTTTCTCTCCAAGACTGTTTCTGGCAAGCTCTACCCCGAAGCTATACTGATGCAGTAGGATCCTAAATTTGCACTAGGATACCTCACTAACAACACATGCAGCCTGATTTGCAAAGATGTTTGAGAAACGTAAGTTGATTTCCACCAGGATACCTAGAAATCTGAGCTTTTAAGAGGTCTCTCTTTGGGGAACTGTGCTGACACTGCTAAGGATGTGTTTTCAGTTATGTGGCATGGTTCTCCCATCTCTATGGCTGCTGCTAGGGGATGAACATTTTTGACAATCAGGACACTTTGATTGCTAAAGGGTGAGCTTTTAAAATATTTTGTAGACACAATATAACAGGAAAGGAAATAATAGTTAGGGGTAGAAACCAGAATACATTGTGCTCTTCCAAACTATGGCATTAGTTTACCATAAACATCACTCAAAGCAACTAGTTCTGGAAGTTTAATTTCCCATCTAATCAAGGACTAGAGCAACTCTTTGAGCAGTTATAATTACTTTCTAGTCACCAAGAACTGATCTGGAGTACAAAACTAGGGTTTAAATAGGCACCAAATGAGGTCTAACCTTCATGAGAGACATCACAGCTGCTACTTCTCTATTAGTAGCACTGTGACCACAAATGGAAATCGATACTATTACTCCCATTATTATCACACTATTGACCACCTTTTCCTGCCCATAGCAATTCGTAGTGCCATCTCCCTGCTTGATTCGTCTGCAAATTCAGATGGCATTCTATATGCAGTGACTGTGTCTGTATTATAACTTCTATTACAGAGAATCACTCCCTGCCAAAAGTTTTCCAGTGTGTGATCCTCTTAAGCTGGCCATTGTGGCAAACCTTTAATCAGGCTGTGTACGGACATAAAATCACATATGTATCTTAAATCAGTGGGGGGGGAAAGCATTAAAAGCAGCTTTCAGCTTTTCTTTGATAAAAAGTGTGAACAAAAAGTGCTGGGGATGAAACATCTTCAATCAGAAGTGACATATATAAATAGACTTAAAATATCAGAGCACAGGGTGTCGTCAGCTGCCGTAGACATGCGGGAGCGATGCACATTAGAAAGAAATGTTTTCTGTAGTGGCTGTGTTGCATTTTTTTCACGCGAAACACAAAGCAGTGTTTCTGGAATGCACTATTGTTATTTGGACAGACAAATACCTCAAATTAGTAAGGAAAAAGAGATTAACATAAAAATATTTGACACTGAGCACTTACGGGCAAGGGCATTACCTCTAGAGGCAAACCCCTCTCCATGGTTTATTCCATTTCAACAGGAATCAAGCCTGCTTAATCTATAGTTAGCATATGCACTACATGCTTTGTTTTCCTAAACAAAGATAAATAAAAACCACATACAGCAAACTGATGATTTCAAAATAGCTTTCATGTTAATCACCAAAGTACCAAACTGGTGCCAATCCATTGACTGCAGTACTTGCAGAAGAACAACAGAGAACCTCCACTAAATATAGAGGTGCTTATTTCAGGTAGATTAAAGTTCAGGGTTGGAGAAAAGAGAAATATGAAATATGAAAAAAACTGTTCAACACATACTCACAGAAATATATTTACATGTAAAGAACAAGGGGACCATTTGCTGTAGCTAAGCAAAAGATAATTAAAAGTAGGAATTACCAAGTGAAATGTATGTGTTAACAGTAAGTACTCTTAAAAATCCTGCACCACCGAATGTGCCAGTACTATAAGTCTGGTTTATTTCCCAAGTACTACCGTTTCTAAGAGCTCTACACAGAATTTTATACACAGTATACAGCACAGTTCACTAGTTTCTTGAGGACAAAGAGCACGGAATTTCCCCTTGAATTAAATGTCCAGTAACAGGTAGCACATACTAAGCAGCCTCCCATCCAAATGCTCTTCACTGTCACTCTGTATTGACCTAGAACATGCATTCACATCAGATAAGATGAGCACATGTTAAGATTATTCACACAAGTTAAGCAGAATCTGTATGAGCAACTATGATAACACAGCAATAACCTGTTAAAATAATACAGTGCACTGCAGCCAGGCTTAATGGTTGCAGGCTTTTGCCAAAAATACTGGTTCCCTTTCTTCTCTTCTCCGTGAAAGACTAGTGCCTCAAGATAGTTACCCTTTTCCCATGCATCTCATTATAGTCCTTAGCATCTTCCAGTGTAAAAAATAAATTGCTTCCTTTGAAGCCAAACTACCTGAAGATCTGTTCAACAGTACTATGAACCACAGAGGTAGGGGAGCT
Organism: Rhinopomastus cyanomelas; assembly: GCA_013400115.1. Taxonomy (NCBI): domain Eukaryota; kingdom Metazoa; phylum Chordata; class Aves; order Bucerotiformes; family Rhinopomastidae; genus Rhinopomastus; species Rhinopomastus cyanomelas. The sequence continues at coordinate 1,116,652 of VXBP01004734.1, forward strand.
CTGGATATTAGGTAGTATCACCACAAGACTGATAAGGAAATGGGTGTCTCCTGTCAAAAGGACTCAAATGTGGGAAGCATCAGGAGCAGGACTGAAGTTAGATAAGTGAGCCATAGATATCTTTACAATTATGATGGAAACTGGGAGATCTGAAAGCGCATCACATAGGTGGGCCATGGTGAGCTCTGCCAGAAGCCACTCAAGCATGTCTGGAGAAAACTGTACTCTTTATGCAGTCTGCACCTAACTTCATCGCTGCAAGCCAGTACTGAATGGGCTGCAACCCTAGACACAGTGGTTAATAGAGTATCACATACAACTGACAAACAAGATAATACACCTGCAGCCAAAGAAAGACTTTTTTTATTATCAGTAGGTAAAATCAAGTGGATGTAGTGTTTCTTACAAATTCCTATTTACACATTTCATTAAACCTCAATTCCTTGTAGTGCTGTCCATGAGAGCACTTCAGACTCATTTCTGCTAGTAACCTGATTTTCACAGCAGTCTTTAGGCCCTGCAAAACAGCAAGATTGAGACTATTGTACAGTCTTTCTCCTGCAGACAAAGGCAATCTGATCTATAAAGGTCACCTGGGAGACAGTACCCATCATGGCACTGACACATGTGAAAAAAAGTGATGCAGGTCAAGGATAAACACTGCAGTAAGACTGTCAGGAGCAGCAGGAAACGTGTAAAAAAAACCCCAAACAAACAAGGTGCTTTGCCAAGAAATTATAATTTGGTATCTTTCAGAAATATGGTGGCACCATTGTGGTACCTCAAGGGCTCAACAGAGAGGTATGTGCTGCAGCCTAGGAAATTTCTTCACCCAGAAGATCTTGTAATCTAAAGAGACAAAATTACATAATGCTGGGCAGGGGAAAGATATGCAAAAAGGAAAAACAGCCGCTGATGGATATTTTCCATTTAGGCTCAAGCCGCAACATATCCTGAGTGCTCAAATACTGGTGGTGTCTGCAAGACAGTAAATGTTTGCTCCTGACCCTCACAGAATTCTTATGTAGTCAGGACACGAGTCCCCGTGTGAGGCAAAGGCTTCTTCAGAAAAGTAAGACCAACTGTATTTATCTAAATTATTACCGCAAATTGCTCTGAAATCAATAGGAATCATTGTTTTGGCTTTGACTCCACTTCTGTTGGTGTCTGAATGCACACATACACACACACACACACATATATATACACATAGTGCAGAAGCTGGAATTCTCCTTTGTTAATCACTTCATAAAACATTGTCTTTTATGTTTGTGTCAGGATAAAATTCTTCTCAAAGGCTTATTTGTGCTAAGCTTTCAAAGTCTCCAGGCCCCATTCTGTGGTCTCATATTTCTCCTTACCTCTGAACTCCATATATTTGCTCAGAAACCAAATCATGACATTTGTCAATGAATTTAATGCTCTAGTTACCAAGGAAGAAGCTTGTTAGCTAACATTTATTATAAATACTCTTCACTCAGTGGGCAATGGACGATAAAGCCGTTTGACTAAAAGATAAATTGCAGCAAATAATTTTGGGTATTTTTTATCCACTAGATGTAGTTGATCTGAATTGAACATAACAGAATGATTCTAATGGAGACAGCTGTTGCAAAAAGGCTCCTATAAAAGTATATGCCTGTACATAAAAGATGGTTAATAGAAAGCTCTGCCTGTAGACAGAAGGGAATACATAGCATTGTATAAAGCTCTTGTTAAGCCAGGCAAAAGGCAGTGGGTCAATAGCTGTACAAATGTAGACCCAGGGCTGCCTGAAACATTTCATACAGTGAAGGAAGGAAAAACTAAGGTTGCCAGATTATAAGGCTATAGTAGAGTACCTACAGATATGTGACCTCTGATACTTAAACCAAGATGCTAGACTACTAAAATACTTTTCAAAAATCACATTAGGTATGTATCTGCTTCTCAAATGACCCACATAGACTGTGGTGTTTGACTCTCAGGTAGGTCTGTAGTGCTTTAGAATCCATTAAGAACTTCTGAACATCTCAGAGTAATTCTAAATTGCTGCATTCATAACACATTTCCTAGAGGAATCTCTGTGTCAAAATAACTTCTGCTGGAAGCGCCAGAAGAAAAACATTACTATGATGCATGGAGCATTAGTCGCACTGCAAAAAGAAACAAAATAATGAAATTTTCGAAACTATTAACTTTGTTAATGAGTCATTAAAAATTTACTCCTTGAACTGATTCAGTGAGAGAACAGTCATTTGTTAAAATCTCATCCATAAGATTTTAACCCAGCTACTTATTAAAATGTGTGGACCATGTATATGTTTGTTTTTAAATTAAAACAATTTGAAAAGTTGAGAAAAATAATGTGGAAGGAAAAATGTAAAAGTTACCTTGAAGTATGTACAACAGATGTTACAATACAATGTTATTGCAGATGCATACAAGCAGTTAAAAAGCAACAAGAAGAAAAGGTGGACTCATGTCAATGGGTCTATGATATGCATTAAACAGTCAGCTCTTTGTCATTATTGAATACATCTGCTTTGCTGCTAATTGTATGTTTAGTGCAAATCATTAAGCATGACTCCACTGAAGCAAGGTATTAAAGGACAGCAATATTTAATTTTTCAGAAACGGTAGCTGAATTTTAAAGGTTTGTTTTTTAAGGAGCAGGCAAAGGATGATCATATGGCAGTGCTGCCAGCTCCTATGATTTCATTACAAATCCAGTGACATTTCATGCTCAAGCTGTGGCCCTCTGACACGAAGGAAACAAATTCTCTGCTTTTCTTTAATTCATAAATCACTTGCCTTTCAGCTGACAAAGGAAAGCTTGAAAATGTAAACCCTAAAGAAATATGCATCCTGGATTTCATGATTTGTGGAATCTTTTCTGACAATTCCACTGCTTTGGAAAGTAATGAACTGTTCTGAAGGAATCTGTGAATATGCAATTATAGCATCAACACTAGGTACTATTATATTTTAAATTAGAACACTGTCTTTTGAAGAGCAGTGAACTAATACACAATGCTATCATAAGAAAAGTCACAAGGCGATAAAAAGCAGGCACTGCTCAACAGCACACCAGAAGGAGGCTGGCCAAGCTGTAAGCTTAATGTCCTCCATCATGTGATCCGTTCTGTTGTGCTGCAGTTTAGGATCCTAGATCAAAACTCCTTCTCAAGATAGAGACAGCAGCGTCTGCTGAAGTTTTCTAGTCAGGCAATTTAAAAGAGTTAACTCGGAAGCTCGAAGTAACTGAGTGACTTTTCAAGTGGAGGACTGCTAAAAACAAAATCCATAAGTCATGCTTTATTTTGCTCTTTCAGCATGAGTCGGAGGAAGCCGTGCAAGACTGCAGGAATGCTCTTTCCAGCTCAAGAATAGACTCTTAGACACAGAACACTCACTGGCCTTCATCACTCTAGTATGCTTTCAAACTGGTTCTCTCAGGATCCTCTATAAGTAAAACTTCAGTTTTCAAAGAAACCTCTGAGACTAGGGTTGAAAAAGAAAAATCTTTTGCTTTGATAAAAAGAGAGAACATGACTTACTAAGAGGCAGGATAGTTTTACATATTAGTTTCAATAAGAGGGTTGCAGGTCTGTTGAGAGGCTGATAAATCTGCAAGAATTGCCCACAATATGTAATGCAAAATATCTCGTGGGTCTCAGAAATTTTTTCAAACCTAATAAGAATGATTTTATATATTTTTCATTAAAAAAATAATACTAGGAGAGTAGAACTGTTCAGATAAATGCAGAGGAAAACATTACATGCAAAAAGGCTGCACAAATATCATGAAAAGGTAGGTAGCGTTAAGTGAAAGGAGTTCTCCAGTTACCTGAAGGTCAAGCTACACAGCTGAGCTGCTTTAATCATCCTGAAAAATGGATAAACTAGAATTAATTACCCATCTCACCAGCTCAGGCCAAAGATGAAGAAAATAATAAACCTTGCTAATGACCTTCCCAGTCAGATCACCAATAAGGTTGATTAAGAAAGTTCTCCTCTTGGCTGTTACTTATAAGGGTCTAAGAACACTTAGTGCAGAGGGTAAGGCATAAACACTCCTGCTGCCATCATCTTTCTGGGCCAAGAAGAGGAAGACTTCAGAACGGTTCAATGTGTTCATGTCATTGGCCAGAGAATATGACTTCTGTGGCCCATCTTCAAATTGCATTTAACCTTTCACAGAATCACAGAATCATTAGGGATTGGAAGGGACCTCGAAAGATCATCTAGTCCAATCCCCCTGCGACAGCAGGGTCACCTAGACCAAGTCACACAGGAACATATTCAGGCTTTGCTACAGAGCAACAAGACAGGTGAAACACAGCAGCTTTCAATACATTTTTTTCCTGACGTGAGAAGCAGCAGCTGCCCCAGCTCCCTTTCCCAGGGCTTCTTCTGTCCTCTCCCTTCACTGCTTCAAGAGTTTTTGAATCAAAAGCATGGTTTTCATCAACGATGGGTGGGCTGACTATGGAAGATGCTTGGGGCAGGTGCTGGGAGCCTCTATTGCATGGGAACTGAGCAAGCTGAGTGCAGGATAGTGCAGGACAATGGTGCAGGATAAGGCCCAAAAAGCATTTAGAAAATAGATGTTTCTTCTCTGGCATCCAGCTGGGACAACATGCAATCGGCCGGCACAGTGATAATTATTTTTCCATTACTCTGAGAGCAGATTCATTCTTCATTATTTTCATCTAATGGACTCGACAATATTTTATAGTCTGATCAGAGTGAAGCAGATTTTAAAAGTATATGTTTTATCTTCTGCACAGGCCGTTAATTGTTGACAAGCCTTAAGCAGTTTTGTTATGCAAAAATGGCTGTTTGCTGTGGACTGTTTCAAAATGTAGGAAGCACAACGTCACCCAAATAGCTATGGTCTGATTCCTGTGCGTGTGAAGGATAACCACAAGGTTAGAGTCTCCTACCAGAAGCAGAGGTACTCAGGGCTGTTCCTGTAACTCCACTGGTAATCAGAAAGTACCCCAGCTTCTCCCCTATCTCCACTAGTCAGCCAAACAAAAATAAAACATATATGTTCAGTATTTTTGTCTTACCTACTTATCTCAGCACATCTTCTAGAATGGGAGCGTCTTGCACAAACAACACAGCATCATACAATACACCAGATCCTGGCTCTGCTGGTGGTTTCTAGCTGTGCCAGTAGTATAAATAGTAAGAAGTATTGGCCATATCTAAACTGATCCTGCTGTAACTGCTGAAAATCCCTTCTGCATCTGCATTAGAATCGTTTTTCTCATCATCAGATGATATATTCCTCTTGAAGGTTTTATTCCAAACTACAACACACAGTAATTTCTTATTGCTTTGTGCTATGAAGGCTGCAACATTAGCCTCAGCATAAACAGAACAAATGAGCTTCAGTTCATATTCCAAAAAACATACTCCAGATGGACTCCTATTTTAAACTTGAGAAATGGATGGCCACCAAGGTCAAAATTACAACTACAAAGGCACATGGTAAGCAGAAGAGAAAAGAATAGTTACTTTGTTCTGAGCTAAGCAGGATAATAGTGTCTTTTTGCATTAAAATTCTTCCTTCCCATCCCTGCACAATACTGCAGTTTGCTTTTAGCACAGTTTTAACTGTCAAAAATAGTACTGGTTTACATGTCTATAAGCTTTATCTCAAGATGTGATTTCAAAACAATAAAAAATATTTTTTTTTTTTTCTTTTTAAGAAAAACCGAAAGGGAGGGCGTAGAAGGAACAAATTATTTGCAGATCCTGGCTACATTCATTGTGCAGCTACAGTTAACAAAACCCAGCATTTCCCATCAGATAAACGATTCATCCAAAGTGCATGCATGTATCTGCTGTGAACACTTTAATTTGCTGCTTCTTTATTGGATTCTGGAAAGAGTTACTGAGTTTCCACATTGATTTTCAGTGAGTGAAACAGTAGTTTGCACTGGGATCTTGACTGAGTTAATTGATAAGCTCTTGGTAATAAACAATAGCAGTGGCAAAACGTTAAATGAAATGCAATCTATGCAATTCAAAGAAAAAAAACCCCACCTACAGATACTTCTGAAATGGAATCGTTATAGCTACAGGCCAAATGCTTCTGCAGAAACACTTGAGCACTGTTGGAGTAATGAGTGCTACTGGAAATGTAATGACTGCACACTGAGTAATTAACATGTTACATGAATTACTGGTACATCTAAGGACACACATTGGTTTCTTTTAGCTTGCTGAGCAAGATGAAATGAAAGAAAGTAATCTATTTACTTGATACGGAGTTTTCCTTTCCTGCAACTTAGTTATAACTTAAAAGTGAAGATGCAATTACAGACATACTCTGCACACACAGATAAATCAGTAGTGTTCAACCTCAAAACCATATCAAAGTCCTGATCTCCTATTGTAAACTATTAATAACTGTTCATCCATTGTTCAAAAACCTTATGAATGCAGTAGAAATAGCTGCATTTCATTGGTTCTGTGCCTTCTAAGTCATGTCTGATGCAATCTTAGTCAATTCACTTAGCAAAAAAAACCCCACCATGGCTTAAGGGGGAAATAGTCACTTTGCTCAGTCAACTAAGAGAGTGCTCGCTTTCCTTTTTTCCCAGTACACATGTACTTTTATATAGTAATGACCTTCACGAGATCTGCTACAGGTGACAGTACAAAACCTTAATTCATAAGGTCGAGGAGGAGAAGGATAATGGAGTTAGTAGGGAACACATAGGGCAGACAGAGAGCTCGTTCCTTCCATACTGTTAGATTAAAAGATTTAATTGTGTGAAAGATGTAAGCAAAGGCTTCAAAACAAAAACAACAAACGAGCCAAAACATTTGAAAAGTACTTTTCACTGCAAAATGTTTTCTATAAAAAGTTGAACACTGACAAAGACAAGTGACACTGACTTCATTGGAAATACTGCTGTGGCTTCTTACAGGTATTTCTGTGCAGACCCTCTACATTGGGAGCTCCTGAATGGATTACATTTAGATGAGATGTTGAAAAATTACCCGTCCCAAGCTGCTGTGTCCTCAGAGCCCTGCGTAAGACATAGGATCATTTAGGTTGGAAAACACTGCTGAAATCATTGAGTCTAACCATTTACCCTCGCTCTAGCAATCCCATTGCTTAACCATGTCTTTAAGCTCCATATCTACACAACTCTTAAACATATCTTAGGATGGTGATTCAACCACCTCACTCAGAAGCCTGTTTCAAAGCTTGATGACTTTTTCAATAAAGTTTTAAGCTAACCTTCCCTTGGTTCTACTTGAAGCCATTTCCTCTCATTCAATCACTGGTTACTTGCAGGAAGAGACCAATGCCCACCTCTCTACAACCTCCTTTCAGGTAGTTGAAGGCAGCAATAAGGTCTCCCCTCAGCCTCCATTTATCCAGGCTAAATAGCCTCAATGCACTGAACCTCTCCTCCTAGGGCCTGTTCTTCAGATCCTTCATCAGATTTATTGCCCTTCTTTGGACACATGACAGCACCTCAATGTCTTTCTTGTACTGAGGTGCTCAAAAGTGAACACGGTATGTGAAGTGTGGCACAATCACTTCCCTGAATGGTTCAGAGGGGAAGTTCTATCCCTGAATGGGAGAGAGAAGATAATTGCCACCTCCCACAAAAGTTCCAACAAACTGTCAGAAAAGATACAAAGTAGGAGGGTTGAAATAGGATTTGTTGTTCAAAGTGCTATAGTGGGTTAGCAACCATGTTCCTTCGAGATGTTTTTCTTTCATTAAAAAGAACAAGAACTGAAGCTTTTTGGTTAAAAGTGATAAATGCCCTTGCTCTGACTTTCTCACAATCTGTGCTACTATACATCTGTGTGGTTCCGGTAGGGCACAGCTTCCTGACAGGGAATGAAAGATGGTTCCATTTATCCATATTTCAGAGGCAGCTAGAATGACAGCTGTAATCTTATGGAAAGAAGAAGCATTTCTGCCTTGGCAAGACAGGTAAAAACCAACTTATGTTGAATTCCAAACAGCATCTCTGCCCAACCATACATACGTAACCATGGCTCCTGATCTGAATGGGTTCCTAAGTGATATGTTCATCCTGTCCCTTGAATGAAGACACACAAGAAATTACTGCTTTACCTCATAGCTCTATGTCAATCTTAGCAGGCCCAAACTTCACAGAGTATCCACGCAAGGTGTGTCTGGGATTAATGAGTGGGTAGATGTTTTGGTTTTACAAACAATAAAGGCTTCACCCACAGAGGAAGCAGGATTCAGCATCACTTTAGGCACAGTCGACTCTTAAGGCAGCTGTCAGTTACTTGTATCCTAGGTGAGATTTTCAGGTTTTGGAAACATTCTTAATACAATTTGTAAGCTTGCAGGGAGAAGGAGAACCAGACAACTGTATCTATGGCAATAAGATCATTACAGATGCAAAAGATCTAGTTTTTCCCAAAGCTTCAGCAGCCTTCATGCATGATGCCAATTAGACAAATTCTTTGCGATTCCTTCAAACTTCTACAGCACCGAAAGCAGAGGCTTAGCCTGTAATGAACAAGAGTCACTTGAAATTATGTGACACATCCATTGTTGTGAAGTATGTTAAACAAATTTGGTCATTATTGTCCTAGGCTGCATATCTTTTTCCATATCAGCACCATCTGTAGGAACTTACAGCTAGTTAACTGAAGGCTGAGACACATGCCTATATTGTAGTGGGTAAGAGCACACTCTGCCAGCTCACCCTACACATATCTGTTCATGATGCTAGGGGAATAGATAATTCCTAAAGAGTGTTGAGATGTTCAGAAAAATTATCACTTTTAGCACACTGGTTACTTTTGACAAGTGATCCCTGATTTGGGTGCTATGAGTGTCTGAAAATGAGGTATAGAAGTTGACTAACTAGGCGGTTATTAATCCCACTGTCATACTTGTTCATTCAGTGTTGCAAAGACTGAGTACTCATTCATCAATTTTCCTACTTCAGTAACATTCTTGATTTTAAGTCAAAGAACAGTCAATAAGTATTTACAAGCATATCTGAGGGCTTACAGCTAATATTGTCTACCTATTTCTCATTAGAACTGTAGCTGTTATAACTGTAGCTATTTGCCAAAATTGAAAGATTTTGTGGACTGTGTCTCTTATGATTAAGGATGGTCACTTTTTCCTGCCTGGCTGGCTTACCTTATGAGATCCATAGCAGGCCTCCTGCAAGCTATTTGATTTCTCTATTCTCTGCTGCCAGTAGATGGAGGACTAACAAGGACCACATACCCTGGAGTCGTGGTGGTGTTCATCTGGTTCATCTGCTGGCCAGGATAAAAAGCTAGCCGTCCAAGTCGCTCAGTTTCTCATGTGCTAGCCAAAGCTCCAGAACCAACAATGATGTTCTCTAACTGCTCCTCCATTTTCTAGCTCAATAAGGTTTTCTGTAATCTCTGCTCAGTGCCCAATCCTTTATGTCCCTCAAAGTTTCACAGATAAAATAAGAGAGAGGTGAAAGGGAGGTCTCAACTGCCTGTGAGGCACTCCACTCCTGTAGTCCTTTTTGCATATTAGCTTCCTCCTACAGTTTTAGTCACTCATTGGACTTTTTCATTGTGGCTCAAGCTGTTATGACCCCTTGCTCTGTGGAGTAATTTTCAACTAAGCAAAACCTTTTTCTCCTAATACCCTGAGAACACAAAAAAAAGCTAAATGATCAAGGCTTACAAAATGCTGTGATACTAATTGTCAGATGAAAGACATGTTTGGACAGAAATATTGTAAAATAAATCAGAAACAAGCTTTCAAAAATGTCTGTCTGTTTAAAATAGAACTTCTCCTTTGTCACTGCAGACAGGACTGATGCAAAGCTAAGATGCTCTGGATAGGGCAAAGTAAGACATCACTCTACTGAAAAGATGATGGAATTTTAATGGCATCTTAAAAAGTTATGAACTGAAGAGGGGGCAACAAAAAAAAAATGATATAAATCAGTGTATTTTCTGTAAGGTCACTTGCCAGACTGTTTAACTCTTAGAAAAGTACAAAATCCAACAGCAAATATTTTTGACAAAAGTGACCTAGGAGGATGAAGTGGGTATGATTTAGTTACAGAACAGAAATGCGACTCTCATGAGACTATGTTGCTGTACTATCTAAACCAGTAGAAATTCTGTGCTGGAGTGAGGAGTAAAAATGTAGGAAATTGCAAACCTTATGTTATCAAAATGCCCTGTACTTACTGCAAATCTTAGAAACATCTTCATTATATGCCTTACATTGCTACTCTCAACAGTTATTTGCTGTCATCTACATTCCCCTTTTAAAGAAGATTATTACTCTTCTTATTCTGCAAAGGACTCAGGCAGATTTATTAGGTGTTTTTTGAAAAGGTTGTCTCCTTGTTACTGTTTGGCAAGCAGCTGTTCATAATCCCAAAGCTTAACAATTACATTAATTTTAAACCAAAGGTTGGAGCCATAAATTTTCTCCAGTATTTCCTACAGCTAAAGAAACTCAGTAATCAACTAAAAGAAAACAGTAATGACATTTCATGACTTCCTTATTTCCTTGTCACACACACTGCAGTAGCATATGGAGATAAACAAATGCCTGCTTTTCAGATTTCATTTTGAACACAGAAATCACTGCAGGGCACACTATAAAACGTGATTTTTGGCTTATGCTTCACAATCAATAGCAAAACTTCAGATGAATATTTGATACAATGTGCTTTGATTAACCTTTTGTCTGCTTCCTTCCCTTTTTGTGTGATATTTAATTTCAGTTAAGCTGTGACGGAATACATCACCTCTGGGCAGGATGTATTTCCTTAAACTAAGCAGCACTTTGCCTGATGATCTTAATAAGGAGCTTCTCAAGGAGGAGTTTCTGCAGTTACAGATGGGCATCATGTCCTCTCCTCCCAAGTACAATCCCCTCTGGAAAAAGCTTCCTCTAGAGTCAACCCAAAATTTTTAGAAGTCAAGGTCAAATCATAAACTTGTTGTGTCATTTTGACGGAGCTTTAAACTAGATATGAAGGGGGAAGGGGGGACAACTAGCTGTGCTAGTAAAGACCCTGGGTATAGTAGCCTAGCATCAGTGACACAGTGTGACATGACAGATCACTAGAAGGGCTATCACTCTTCAATATTGAAAACTGTGCACTCGGCTCCCTCTCTGAAATGTTTATGCACCAATGCACGCAGGATGGGCAATAAAGAGGAGGAGCTGCAGGCCGCTGTGCAGCAGGTAAACTATGATATGGTAGCCATCACAGAAACCTAGTGGGATGACTCACACAACTGGAGTGTTGCAATTGATGGCTATCAACTTTTCAGAAGGGATAGGCAAGGAAGAAGAGGTGGTGGAGTAGCCCTCTATGGTAGACAAACATACAATGCCATATAAATGAATGTAGGTGAGGATACAGTTGGGTCATCGTGGGTATGAATTAGGTGTAAAGCCAGCAAGAGAGATACTGTGGTGGGAGTCTGTTATAGACCACCCAACCAGGATAAGGAAACAGATGGAATTTTGTATAGGCACCTGGGAGAAGTTTCACAGTCTTGTGCTCATGGGAGACTTCAGTTTTTCTGGTATCTGCTGGAAATACAACACAGCAGAGAGAGAACAGTCCTGGAGGTTCCTGGAGTGTGTGTGGAAGATAACTTCCTGACACAACTGGTGAGGGAGCCAACCAGGGAAGATACCCTCTTGGACCTGCTTCTTGTGAACAGGGAAGATCTTGTGGGAGAAGTAAAGGTTGGAGGTCATCTGGGGCACAGTGGTAATGAATTGGTTGAGTATTCAATCCTTGGAAAAACAAGGAGAGGGACTAGTAAAACTATTACCTTAGACTTCCGGAGGGCAAACTTTGGCCTGTTCAGGAGATTGATTGACAAAGTCCCTTAGAAGGCTGCCCTAAAAGGTACAGGAGTCCAGGAAGTCTGGACATACATACTCAAGAGGGAAGTCTTATGATCATTACAACTCTACAGACTAAATAGCAGCATGTCAAAAACATATCTAATGTGTTGACAGCTATTACCACAATAGAGGTTTACAATTAAGAAACATATTTCAGTTTGGTAATATATATTCATTTTATGATCAATATTGCTCTTTCTGGCTAAAAAGGTAAAGTTTTAGCTAGCTACTACACAAGAAGTAAATGCTTCTGATGCCACATAACCCTTGTGATCTATAGCTAATAATTGTCTGTGAGGTGCTGTAGAAGAGCACTAGAAAATACAGCAATCCCCACAAAATCCTTAGTGATGCTACAGACATTCTGTTTTGTTATGAACAAGTAGGTTTTTTTATGCCCATTTGTCTGCTTTCACAAGCAAACCAACAAAACCAGCCCAAGAATGAAGAGGTTTCCTTACCTCCGGGAAGTGTCTGATTAGCTACAAGGGAATGTGAGAGATGCACGCTATGTGTTTATCTACCTTTCAAGTAACCTGCCTTTCCGTGTCCCTTACGGATCAGCAGGGCAAGACCACTTCTGGTCTAAAACAAATATCTTAGATTTACTCTATCCTTAAAGGTTTGACATTTCAGGACCTCTATGGGGACACGTGATGGTGAGCTTGTAAGTCAGTGCCCTTTTTGACTCAGCACAGGATGCTCCCTTAGCAAATCCTTCCTCTGCACGTAGAGAGCCTAGCTCCTTAATGCCACATTTCAGAGGTGTACATGAAGGGATTGTACCCTCATGCAATGAAGCAGAAGCAGAGTTGCTTTTTTCAAAAGAGGTGAAGGAGAGCCAAGGATGTCCCCAGAGACTATAATGCTTCTTTGTGGATCTTTCCAGACTTTCCTAAGAAGTGCCTGCTTTCCAGATCAATACCTGGCTTTGTTAAACCATAAGCCTTCACTGCACCTGAATGTGAACACAGACACATCCAAGTATGACTGTTCTCTCGTAAATGCCATATAAAGTTCACCTGCATTTCCCACTGAACTGATCTGCTCCAACACAATTTTATCCATTTGTTCTTGGGAAAATATTGCCTTGCAGATACCATCATTTTAAGTTGCATTCAGTGTTAAATTTAAGAGTGCATGAGACAGAAATAGATGAACAATTTTGTCTTAATTGGTTTTGCTTATTAACCCTGTTCCTTCTCTGGAACACAATGTTTACAAATACCCCAAACAAAAAACAGAAGGGTCATGAAAACGCTCAGAGGGCTGGAGCACCTATCTTACGAAGACAGGCTGAGAGAGCTGGCATTGTTCAGCCTGAAGAGGAGGTAACTGGGAGGAGTTTATAGCGACCTTCCAGTCCCTGAGAGAGGCCTACAAGAAGGATGGATAAGAACTGTTCACATTTTTACATCGGTTCCTGGAGAGAAGGATGGTAATTTCCTGGTCCTTGTCTATTATAACTGTACAAAACTTAGGGCAAAAGGCTTTCTTTAATTATTGATTAACTCAGTGTCTCATGCACCAAAAAACTGTTTTGATTTGAGGTCTTAATCATTGTAATCAACAGCTGAGGCAAGAAAATTCATTGTGCAAAGAATGGTTAAAAGATTCCAAATGCTATGTTTTTTTATAATCTCTTATATTAAGCCTGTAGAAAGTAACAAGATGGTATTTCTGCCTGGAATACTCTTCTGCCTAGAGTTCAAAATGACAAATGTATGCAAATAAGCAGCCTAGATCTTGTTCATTAGGAATGGAGAAGTAGAGGAGAGTATGTAGGCTAAATGTCACTAAGACCTATAAAACTCTTTGTGGCTATATAAAACATTTCACTGTACTAGAAATAGGAATGTGCAAGTATAAAAAGGAGAGAACATGCAACTACTCCACTCCCAAATATCTAATGATAGGTAAGTGCAACATAGGCAATGAGCACATCAATACTGTGAATGTCCTTCTCTTCACAGACTCTTGTCTCAGATATTTGTTCTACCTGGATATGTTTCATGTGCACCATGATGCCTTGACCTAACCTTGTCCATTCCTCCTCCATATAAGTAACAGGTTTACTCACTGTTTATAGCACTAAAAGCATCAAGCCCATTGGTGTAAAGCACAAACAGCATGACTCAAAGGACTAATAAATTACAAGTAAATTTGAGTCTTGGATTAGCACTTCCATAACACGGCCCCGGGCTTTTTTTGCTTCTCCCAGCAAGTATCTGCTGAAGAATCTGGATTTAGTTTTCACAGAATCACAGAATCATTAGGGATTGGAAGGGACCTCGAAAGATCATCTAAGTCCACTCCTCCTGACACAGCATGATCACCTAGACCAAGTCACACAGGAACACATCCAGGCGGGCCTTAAACATCTCCAGTGAAGGAGACTCCACAACCCCCCTGGGCAGCCTGTTCCAGGGCTCCATCACCCTCACTGGGAAGAAGTTCTTTCTCAAATTGATGTGGAACCTTCTATGTTCCAGCTTACAACCATTGCCCCTCATCCTATCACTACATGACACTGAGAAGAGCCTGGCTCCATCTTTCTGAAAACCACCTCTCAAATATTTATAGATATTAATGAAGTCACCCCTCAGTCTCCTCTTCTCCAAGCTAAAGAGACCCAGCTCCCTCAGCCTCTCCTCATCAGGGAGGTGCTCCACATCCTTCATCATCCTTGTTGCCCTACACTGGACCCTCTCCAGCAGCTCCACATCCCTCTTGAACTGAGGAGCCCAGAACTGGACACAATACTCCAGATGTGGTCTTACCAGCACGGAGTAGAGGAGGAGAAGAACCTGTCTTGATCTGCTAACCCCCTTCTGATCCATCCCAGGATGGTCTTGGCCCTCTTGGCCACAAGAGCACACTGCTGGCTCATAGTCGTCCTTTTCTCCTCATCATACTATCTCCAATCAACAACTTACATGCAATGGTTTTCCAACTCATGGCCACATGTAATATGCAAAACAAGATCTGCAGCTGAAAAAGAGCCACGAGCTCTGCTAATTGCTAATTAAATGTCATCTACATTATTAGAATTCATCAAAGACATGTTTATTATGCTATCCAAACTGTCACAGCATTTAAGTCAGGTTCAGAAGGCAGGGGCAGGCAGAGGGAAACCAAACTGGCTTATTTTAATGTTTCTAAACCAAATGCTTTTAATTTAGCATGCACTAAAATTCTGTGAACTAGCCCAAATTTCAAGTAGTGCTACTGTATCATTTCAAAATGAGAAGACAGCAAAATATACGATTTTCAGCTGACATAAGACATGGCCATACTAATTCTCACTGCCCTACATCCAGGCCTTCATGCTTATGCAAAACAGAGGCAGCACACTTCACTGTCACAACTGGCTGCTGCAAACTGATTTATTTTTTACTATTTCATGCATTGCATCACTTATTTTGCTGAAAACCTGAAGCCAGTTGTGCACTCTCTGAACAGGACAGTTCTATGGCTTGAGTATTGTCCTACATTTTTCATTTAAAAAAAAGTGTGATCAAAATCAAAACAAAAATGGTGCCAGATCTAACAATATCTCCTGATGAAAAATTGGTTTCAGGTATTTTTTTGTTAGTCCATTTGGAATAAAAATAACTTCTGACTGAAAACCAGTTTGTGTAACAGAATCTACACCCAATGCCTTCCTAATATAAGCAGAGAAAAAGAGAAATTAAGCAAAAGTATAACCACTCTTAGGACTGGACTTCTAGAAAAATGTGTTATTAGTGAAGAATTAGCTTCATGGGACAGTCATTGAGTTTTATAGCTGGTTTGACTCCTTGCTCCAAGGGTCACAATACAAGAGTTAAAAATGAGGAAGGCAGTACAACTTGGATACAATCTTTGACATTCCTTATAAAGATTTACCTCCTTCTCTCAAGAGATAAAGGGGTGAGGTGAGGGGAAATGTTGTATACTATTTTAAAAACAAAAATAAATGTTTTTTTACTTCTCATGACTGAAGAGAAAATGTCTGACCTCTAAAGAGATGAAATCCTAAACGGAATTCGAAACCACCAAAACCAGGAGTTAAAAAATAAGGTCTTCTCTTGTATACATCACAACTATCTTGAGAGGACTGACACATGCCTGCATATCTGGTGCTATGCCTGTTTTTTTCATTAGACAGAGAGCAAAACCACCAAGTTATGTCGCGGCAGGTTTGTCACAGTAATCCACAGAGCCACCAGATGGAGCTGAGGTTATGCGTTCAGCAAGGGGGAGCACAATTAATTTTAGTGAATAACATGCATGTGTGAAAGAGATAATTATGCGCAGACACACTGTACTCAGTATAAATTAGGTATCTTTAAGGTTTAAACAAATAATCTGAATGAGCAAAAGGAACTAGTGAATTAGGTTCACAAGCCTCCCTTCAGCACACTTTCCTGGTTCTAACAAAGGGTTCATTTCTTGACTATGGCTCCTCAATGAGCCACTAATACTTAAAAGCTTTTGGCAATGCAGTCTCTTTGATGCCTCTGCTTCTTTTGCAAACATAACAGGAATTGGCTAGCAGGTTCAAAAACTGTAGACAAAATAGACAAATATACATGTCCAGAATGTATATTCCAAATATACAAGCAGAATTGTTTGACTTAGCAACGAAGATGCAAAATACCTGGGACTTAGGAACCAAAAACTGGACTTGTGTTTCACACTACTTTGTGTATGGGGAAATACAAGCATTTTCATATATATATATGTGTATGTATATATACACACACACACACACACAGACATGTATTTTTATATATACCCACACACACACACACACCTATAAAGGGAACAAGGATACATCTAAATTGTCAGAGAAAGTTTAAGGAAACTCTACTACTTCCCCCTTACATTGACCCATTGTGCGCAAGACCCAAACTAAATTACCAGAACAACAATAAGTGAATCAAGTCAGAAGGTGTAGATATGCCAACTGTATTGAAAATGGTATGCTAACATTTTGTCCAGTGAAGTTGGCTTGAATCCACATTATCATTGTTAGAGCTTGAATGTGTCCATCTTACAATACAGGTTGCTGTTAATGCCTGCTGTAAGATATATGGCCTGAACTAGTACTACAGTAGACCTTAGAAAATGTGATAATTATTACTCCCTTCTACTTTCACAATTTACATAGGAAAAGGCATTTCTTTTCTAAAGGGATTCCCTGCCAACTAGAAAAGGCAGGGCAGAAGGAAGATACAGTAGTCTGTGTTATGGAATGACTCCTATCACAGACAATGCAGAGCACCTTAAGAGAGCTGTTCAAATAAGGGTGAACATTTGGTTTCATCAATAGTCTTGAGATATTCAATTCTGAATTAATTAAGAAGCAAAATTAAACATGACATTCTCAGAGAAAAAGAATTACTTTGGGCTGATCTAACATTGTGAAATGAAATAATTTAGATTGCATTATAAGACAGAAGACTTCCCAGAGTCAAAATGGAATTTTTTTGACATTGCACAAGTTTTCCTCCTCCATTCAGTTCAAAATAGCAGTTAACTTTCAGGAAGTATTTGGATTCTGATGACCTCAAAGCAAATACATCAGTTTCACCATTGTTCCTTCAGCTCACCTCATCCTGTGGTCCTATTTGGCCCTTGAACCTTCAAAACTCATTTAGTGCAATATTTTACCAGGGATGGAAAAGATTTCCCAGATGTCCTAAAGCCTACTTGCTTTACTCCAAGCAGAATAATCTTCAGGAGATGCATTCAATTACACGGGATTCATCACATATGTCTCTCTTCCCAGCCACCTCCAGGAATTCTCTTTGCTAATCTTTCTCAAGTCCTATGCTTCCTTTGCAGGAACCGATTTTTATCCTGAACTCTTTGCCTACAAAATCTTTCCCGATCATTCACTCAGAGTTCTGCAGCCAGCTGGACTTGCTCCCTTCCACAGCTGGGGTGAAAACATTGGAGCTGCTGATTGCCAAGGAGGGCCAGAACCTCAGCCCTTGATAGGACAAACATAAAAAACCAGCAGGGAACAGCATACTGTGGGAAAACTTTCTTTCAGTAGGCAAGAAGGTCATGCCCTTGTTAGCCTCCAAAGCTCATGTGCAGTTCCCCTTCTGGGCTGGAGACTGATTCCTGTGCAGCTGTGGCCTTTTGCTGCACAGCAGAACTTGCTATTGAAGAGAGTTCTTCCTCTGTACTAACATTCACGCTCTCTGTAAAAAGTATGTGAGAATGTTCCACCAGGAGAAAATGCACTTTTTAAAAAGCTCTTTCCCCCATAACCTCTACTGTAGATAAACTTTGTCTTTTCTGACTTTGGAGAGGATTGTTGGTGAAAGGTACTTCTACAGTTTGCATGATCTGAAGCTGTTTCTGGTTGGCAGACGTCTGAGCTGCTGAGACAAAAGCCTTCTCCCTTTACTTTCTTAGACTAACACCTTGACTACCAGAGAATATAAAGCACCTTCCTACATCACCCCATTTAGCCTGTCAAATACCACAGTGGAGGCAGGAGGTCTCAACCATGTAACTTTATTGCAGATATTTTTGCTATGAAAAGGAACCGAAACCGACTCCATTACAGAATGGGGTTTAATTGTGTGCTGTCCCAGATGTTACATCACAGCTTCTATTTGCTCTGCAGCTCTGACAGCTTGTAAGAATGGAAGCCCATCTGCCAGTGGAGGTCAATCAGGTCAGATGGCTATTCACTCCTAGCCTCAGGAGCCAAGACTTTAGCAGCAAAGACAGAGGCTGCATTTCCAGATGTCCCTTGAGTTGCCTGTGAAATACTAGAATCAAGGTAAGGGCTTCAGCAAATCAAGTCTATAGTCCCCTTGTTGAGGTCTAAATCAAGGATGCAAGACTCTATGTATTAATGTCATGGGTCTTTGGGAGCAACACAGCTGTCTGAAAAAGAGCATTGATAGGCATCCTAGTCTCAACATGGGTTTTTAAGAGATTGCTTGGATCTTTCTCAACATGTTGAGCAGGAGATGAATGAGAATTGCAGAGCTGTTGACTCATTACTTCATTTGCCTTCCTAATTCAAGATATTATTTTTAGCCATATAAAGCAAGCAGTTTTCCCAGCTTTAATTTTCCTTCAATATGAAGAATCTCCAGTGTACTAGACCCACCTACTGCTTTATAAAGCATTACACATCACTGGTGCGAACTCCACTTGTGTAAACAAGCAAAGGAGTAGAAGAGAAACAGAGGATAAGAATCAGGATACAGGGTACACATCAGTGTAAGTGTGCAGAAGTCATGAATCAGCAACATTTGTGTCTGTTCCAGCAATGGATCTGTAAGATACATAGAATTGGGCTAGAAATTTCAGTGCTGGCTGAACTTTCAAGCCTCATCAGCACTTTTAGACATGCCAAAGCCCAGATGGGACTACAAGTTTTGAAACAGTTTCCCATTGCAAGAGTTCCAGTCTTGAAGGATGTATAAATCCTAACAGAACAGAGAGTTCGAGGTCATTGGAATGTGATTCTACATTAAAACAGTTTCCTTGGTAACTGAAAGTAAAAGCAGCCTTCAAACAGTTCAAACATACAAATCTTTCACTTCTTACAGCTATTCAATTAAAGAGGAGCAAACACACATTTAAACTATGAAGGGGTAAAAGCTTTCTAAAGTGCCCAACCAGGCATAGCAAATTCCAACTGCAATACATAGCTAACTTAGATAAAAACACTGCCTGCAAAGTTTCCATAAGACTCCGTGCAAGCAGAAAAGGAGTAACACAACAGGCTTTTACGCTGCACTCGGTGCAAGTATTGTAAGGTTTCTGTTTGAGAGTCTAGGCACATTGGGGATGGTAGTTTTTGACCTCTGCTGTTGTTGTGAAATCCAAGCTCCTCTGCCTTTAAATATTTACTATATGTGGTAGCAGTTTTAGAGCGTCCTAGTTATGCGTAATGGCAGCACGGTCCCCAAAGGCCATGTGCGAAGCTTTGAGGTAGGACTTCTGCAGCAGCAACAGGTGAGGAAAAGCTCAGTTCCTTCCTTGCAGCAGGGGACAAGCCCGCTGCGTAGTGCTTCAGGGTAAAAGCACAAAGTATCAGTGACATCTGCTACCTGGAGTGAAAGCTCATTCCTTGATTTCACAATGCCTAGGGAACCACCAGTTAGAAAGGTGCACCCTGCTGAGAAAGCCCGCTGTGGCAACACAAAAAGTTATCTCAGATATAACTTCCCAGTGCTTGGGCTGGGAAACTTGAGACTCAACGAGCAGGAAAGGCAGAGGTATTGCTGACAACACAACCTACAATGATGATAAGTGAACTTCCCTGATGCCAGAAGAGTTACACCTTTCACATGAGACAGAAGCTGAAACAGTGTCTCATTACCACTACTACTTCACATTGTCAAAGAGATGTTATGAAGTTGAGTCCACAGTCTTAAATGTCAATGTGGGGTGTACAATTTTATACGCCATGTCCTGTCACTGCAGTGAATGGGACTTAATACAATGCTGGTGGTTTTTCTCTAGGTGTGTATTCTTTACATATCTCAGGAATGTATTGGCTAGGAATATGGATACCCATCTGTGTAATAAGTACAGGCAAATTGCTAAAATTGAGAGGGGAAGTTCCCAGCTTCAGAGAGAATACAACATTTTGGTCCAATATTTAAATTTGATCATTAATAAGATGAGAGGGATTAGGGGATTACAGAGTAGCAGCAGACATGCTGTAAGAATAAGGCTCACTGCCCTGATTAAAAGACATTTGCCTGATTCCATGAAGACCCCCCCATCTATGCATATGGATGTATATTTTACATTTTTATGGTAGATCACTCATCTTTCTCTTCCTAAGGATTTCATGGCTTTATGTACATTCTTGTCACATTAGGAATCTGCAATAATGTTACCAATGAAATTGTCTATGAATAATACATTACTGCCTCACATAAAATAGTCAACGATTTCTGGAGGGATAATGAAAACTACTAGTACTTACTGGGTATTCAGGCCTGGCAGCACATTGTTAATTAATTTATTTTAGTCTTTGTTAAATAAAAGATACAGTTCATTCATCTCTAGTGTCATATATAATACAGCACCAGTGAAAAGGGAAGCACCCTGAATGGTGTTGATAGCCTGTAGCTCATCTTGGCTGCAGCACAATTACAAGGGGATGCTGAGGATACATTGGTATTCCACACTGGAAGGCAGGAGCCACTGCTCAGCTTTCAGCTTGATGCTCACAAAACCTGGGTTTCATGAGCAGAGCAGAGTCTGAAACAGCCAGTGTGGCACCTGTTAGTCAAGCGAAACAAGCTAACAGGCATGATCAGCCCTATCTGCACAGGTAATAGGGGTATGATGAAAGGGTCCAAGATGATTTAGAGGAAAGAGATGGAAGCCACCTGGTGGATCCAAACCCAAGTTTTGCCAGCAATGCTATTCCTACCTCAGCCATCTGCTAGGATGAGATGTGTCATTGAATTACTATATTTGACACCTCAAATACTCAGGTAGCTTTTTTGTTCCATTTTTTAATGCTCAAACAAATAACCCATTAACCTCTGAAAAGTCTGCCCAGGGAAAGGCCAATGTCTTGGCAAGTGCATCAGGCCAGATAGTCAAGTGGCAAATTGCATGTTCAAAACATAACCATTCTTTTGTGTAATGATACAGCAAGGCACAACACAGAATTGCCAAGTAGAGATCAACAAAAGAAAAAGTCTGATTTGGAGGATTTAATTTTCCTCTAAAAGACAAAGACATACAGGAAACCCTATTGTACTAAACAGAGCTGGCTTTCTGGAGCACCTGCTTCTATTGTGTACTTTGCAGAACACTGCCTTTGAAAAAAAGCATTGTCATATATATTGCACATTCCAAGGTTTATTAAAATTAATTAACATCCTAGTCTTGGCAGTGAATATTCTCTATCTGGGCTCAGAGCCGTTACTGCCTTTCAGGTCCTGAAGAAATGACTGTGTGTGTTATACAAGAGAGTCCAGCAGAACCCACTAACTCAAGGACTGGACAAACAGAGAGCAAAATCCTTCTCCAGACACTTACTCCTGACCTGCCAATAGCACACCTACAGAGATATGAAATCCTTCATGTCTGACTGCCATATACATGGAAATGTGCAGACATTTCTATAACACTTAGGGGGAAAAATTGCTACCAAACCCAGAGAAAAACTGACAATGATATGACTCTCCAACAATCACCAGACTCAAACCTTGCAGTAATGATCCACACTCCTCACACACTACTCCATTTGCTTACAGAGGATTAGAGTTGTTTGCTATAAAATATATTACAGTGTAAGCAACACCACCTTATTTCAAACAAATCCAGCCAACACTCTTCTGCTTCATTTGCTTCACCAATAGGCAGTTCGCTAGAATGATTTGCAAGTAAAACCTTCTGAGAACCAAAGAAAGCTTTTCAGAGATGCCAGTTTAATTTTCAAAAATTTAAAAAGTTTTCTTGAGGCTCACAGACTTGTATAATTTGTAATTTTGGCAGTGCTTCATATTAAAAGAAATTCTGAGCTGATATAAATCAGAGAAGTTAGCTTAGGTTTGCAGGTTTTGCTTTTTTTTTTTTTTTCTTTCCTTACCCTCTCCCTTTTATCATTACAAAAGTGGATTGAGATAAGAGATTAAAATTAGATACAAGGAATGACAGTCTTAGGGGGAAAAAACCAAATGTTTCAGACCCCTTTAAAAAGCATCTAAATGAAAATGTTGTATTTCTGTTTAATCTTAAAATAACTCTTTTCAACCCATTCTCTCAAAGAAACAAGCAAAGAGCGTGACAAAATCTGAAACATTTTGTTCATTGTGTTCCTGTTTTTGTTCATAGTGCTCCTGTCACAAAAGGTCAATAGTGCCTTCTGAACAAGAGGGTTAAGACCTTCATTCTCTTTTAATAAACTAATGCAGTGCCTTCAGCTTCTCCAAATGCCCTCTCATGTAAGTCATCTACAAAATCTATTTATAGAGGACATACTAAAATTTTCTAAGATATGAATGCTTGGTGCTGATGACTTTGTCTTACTTCAATACCAGCAGACCTTCAGATGTACAGAGACGATTCCTAGGGAATCCATTAACTCAGAGGTGGATGTCCTGACCAAGCTAAAGCACTTGTGGAAGTGAATGCATATGTCTTGGGTCAGACCACTTTGGTTATCCTTATGTTCTTACCCTTTGTAGCAGCAGAGTCTGTACTATTCCCTGTGAAACTTTATGTCACGATTCACATGAGGTGTCCAAAGACTTGTAGTGGCTGAGCATGTGGAGATCAATCTGAAAGGGTGAAAGCTGCTCTTAACAGCATCCAGGAAGTCCGGATTGTTTAGAAACCAAGATCCACAAGTCCAGGCATAAAGAAAACTATGGCTCTTCCATACCTAACACACCTGCTGCTAAGTTCCCACCAGCTAGGTTAGAAGGAGGCTTCAGAGAAAAACACCTCAGCCCAGCTCTCTCTTACAAAATAAACATAGAAGATTTTTACAGCAAAGAAAAAGGGTTATGAATTGATTAGTGAAAGAGCAAAGTGTAGTTTCCGTAAGAACAGAGGGAAAGAAGGAAAAGAATTTTGTACTGAAATAGATGGAACACAGGCACTTGATTTGAACAACTTATTTTGAAGATACAGGAACCACTTTCAAGCATATATTGCCTAAGTAAAAACAAACAAATCGAACAAACCTCTGAACCAAAAAATCAACAAAAAACCACACAGACAAAACCATTAACTTGAACAGAAATATAATCCCCCAAATAATGAACTAATTCAGCAGCAGTGAACTCATATACAGGATTTCATCCATAAGAAGAGTGATTATGAACTTCCTTAAAAAACTGCAAAAGACTTACAACCTCTAAGCTAGCGGCTTACTAAACTGTGGCTGCCAGGGAAAATAACGGTAACGGCTTCTAACGTTTTCTTCTGTAGACAGATCTGTGATTCAGGAGCAGAAGAGAAAAGCAGCAACCAGAAAATCTTCGTGCTCTTCTTCTCTATTTCTATTTCACATTATTATTCCTTCTTTGTATCATGGTGTGCATGCAATCTCATTCCCTGGAAATATGAAACCTGCAGTCACTATTTCTTAGAAGGCAAGATTCTAAACAATCTAATCTCAATTCCTTTCTTTATGAATATAGTCTCCACTTCTCTAGGTATTGCCTATGTCCTCACAACTCAGCTGCACTCTTCAAACCAACAGGCTTTGTCACAAAGCTGAAAGTTTATAAAAATTTTCTGCTTTCCATGAAAATCTCCTGACTCTTTGGGTAACTGGCCATTCGTCAAGTGCAAACTCAATAATCCTTAATACATTCAGAGGGACTTTTCAATATTGACTAATAACACCAGTATTGAAAAGTACATGCTAGTGGTCTGCTTCATGCTGCAACCCACAAAACCCTCAGAAATTGGGTCCTTCATGTATAAGCCTGAAGCCTGAAATGGCAATTATACAGCACAGGAACATAAAAGAGTATCAGGTCTGTTTCGGGTCTTAAACACTGACATCTAAAACAGACACATTTTGAACTGGTCTTTTTCTATGACAAAATCACTCACCTAGCAGGTAAGAGGACGAGCGTGGATGTTGTCTGCCTGGATTTAAATAAAGCCTTTGACACCATTTCCCACGGCATTCCTGTGACAAAACTGGCCGCCCGCAGTGTGGACAGACATGCACTATGCTGTGCTAAATGCTTTTTAACACTTGTGTGAAAGAAAAGTCTCATTCTTAAGGTGGAGAAACTGATTGGCATTAAAAAGAAGGTGTTTTGCCTCATGCCAAATAGCAAAGCAGTGGTCAAACTGAGATGATTTGGCTGATCTCATTGGTGTCCTGGTCTCCAGCCTACCTAGGTAAACTGCACTACCATACCAGAGCAATGTTGAAGTATATCTGATCAAGTAAGTCCTTCTGGATCAGGACTGTGGTAGTGCACAGGTGAGAGCCCATGGGATGGATCAGCAAGTCTTGAGGAACCTTTTTTATTCCTGGTATAGATCCATGAGAAATGTATTTGAATGCTTTCCAAGGAAATATGATACTGCCTGACTACACGCATTTCAGCAGGACCCCTTCACTGTCATCTCCTAAATCAATTTCTTTCGCTTGGTGCCAATACAGCATATTAGTTTTTAAGTTGCTTTCTCACTGAATAAGATACAGCAATGCTGTGAATTTTATTAGTTTAGAAGAAAGCTTTGAGAAGGAGAATAGTGGAGAGAAATATCAAAGCTACTCTTCATATCACATATTGGTATTTCTTTCAACAGCAAAGGGGAAAAATCCATTCTTTATTTTGTAGTGTGATGTGTGGCACTTTTTGTGAGGCTCTGATAATGCAATTTGTAAGTTTGGCATTGGTAGTCTTCATCATTTAGTTTGTAAATATTCTGGTAGTATGAGTCTGTCCATGCATTAAAAAATATGCTGTCTTAAATATGTCAGCACAAGAGTAAACTTGAAGCAGTTGCACAGGACAATGGTGGTTTCATGAGGGGCAGTTACACAACACCAGCAAACATAAAGCTAACTAGATATCCATACAGATGAGTTCAGACTTTTGGGAAAGCTTTGTGGTTCACTGTTTTCTTCTCATAAAACCTTAGCTTCCAAGAAAACAATGATTACTCTAATAGATTCTTCTCTAGCCCTCAAAGCACTATGGTTGCATGGCTGTTGTTATAAAATTAGATTTTGAGACAACCAGCAAAAGCAAAAACCACTCCCAGAGGCACTTTACAGAGAAGGTCAAAGTCACTGGTCTCTTTGAAACACAGCCAGGTACAGAAGCCAAAGCACAGCAAAACAAGTCACTCATGGCAGTTTAGCATCCAAGCAGATCACACATTTCAGTGCTCTGCCCACTAGCCTGAAGTCATGTTGTTGGAAGGTCTGCATTTGCCATTACAAAAAAGTCAGTGAGCATCAGATTTACACTCCTGTTACAGGAAAAGGACATGAAGATAATATTAACCTGTAGAGGACTTCAGTGAAGCAGCTTAGGACCATAAAGTCACTTTGCTATAGAACTGTGTAGCATTGTACCAGCCCCTATAGTAGTCCTACAGAAAACATGTCCAATACGCAAAACTACATGCCTTCAACTCTGCAAGTTTAACTGATTATAATTCCTAAAATAAAATATCTAGGTTGGATTTTCAAGGGGCAGAAGACATTTGATATCAACTTCCAGTGGGCAGAAATTGACCCATTTCTGCTTTGATTTTCCTTTATTTAAAGAATCCGCACGTCACAATTTGTGTGAACAGGCTTCACTTCAGAGACAAAAGTCACGCTTGTGATATTCCAAGCGCACACAACCCTGGAGACTTATAAACGTGACTTGACGGCAATTTTCCCACTTGTGTGGCAAGCGAGAATTTTAACACAGAGAGAAATGTTTGTGCTGTATTGCCTTCTTTGGTGACTTACAGCTGATGTTGGGCTGATACTAGCTGCACAATCTAAACTTTATATTTTAAAATGCTCTGAAAATGTACAATGGTGTGTAAGCGCCAAATAACACTGCTGTGTTTTAACAGCATGTAGCACTATCTATGCACAACAGAACCAATCTATAATCATTTGGACAGTAGAGTTCTGTACTACAAGAAACAAAAGGGAGCAATTATACGTCAGTCTTCAAAATAATTAATTTTATCTAATTTCCATGTAATTCTAACCGACTAGCTCGCCTCTTTCTTGTAAGAACAATTCACGCCCAACTGATAAACAAAATGCTCTCTAGCACAAAAGTATTGAGATAATGTGCTGTAACAAAGTACTGTAATATCTAATGGCAAGCGTTCAAGGCTCTCTTTTATTTGCAACTATTATCATAAACATATATCCAATATCCTTAAGTGCTGCATGTGCTGTGTAGGGGGTATTAAACTTATTTGAGCTCTTCATAATGGATCAAGTAAATTTTAAAGGACATAAAACAACCCCCCAAAAAAATAGTTCTTTTGGAGAGGTAACTTCCTTATCTCTTTAAGTAACCTATACCCATTGTAACAGTACCTAAGCAGCACTGTCATCCAGCACCAGCTATGGTGCTAACTGGTGTGGATTTAACTACTCCATCATTTGTGACTGTCTGTGCTATATTACCTCCCCACATTGCATCACCTGCTTGTTCACCTGCTGCACACTGCCAGCATCCTAGAACATGAGATGTTGGAGGAACAGAATGCCTGTGCACTACTTGACTGCACAGTACCAACTGTTTTGATCTTCTAGTGCCTCCCAGGGCTCCTCAAGAGCTGCAGCACCCAGAGTGTAGACAGCAATAGCACTGTCACCTCACATCTCTGTACTCAGTTTGAATCAAATCCATGAAGCACAACAGGGCTACTCTGTGAACACCAGTTAAAACACCTGCAAGATCTTTGTTTTGATTACCCTTCAGTCCAGCTCTTCTTCAGTCTTGTAATAATGACAAGCTAAGTTATGCTGAATTCTAAATGTACTGCTAACTATACAGAGGCTGTAACAGGCCAATAGGCTCAGTCCTTCTCACTTCAGTACTAACATTAACTTACTATTTTTAAGCTCATATTTCCTCAATACCCTAGAAGATTAAGGCACACACACACACACACATATATATATATGCTTTGTTTTTCCTACCTCATTTCATTTGCTGCTAAACATTAACTTGCAAGCCAGATCTGACCCCTGCAGCCCAGGTACTGGAGACGTCTGGTTTGGGACCAGTTCCATACAGTATTTTCCTGAGCCAGATAGGATATATACACATAGATTGGAAGAGGAAAAACGATCACAGCTCTACATTACCGAAGCTTGTTCTGAGCCAATGTGGATATTTCTGCTGCACAGCACTGGGCCACTGGGCCATAGAGCTGTACCCTAGGGGAAGTTTCCTGTTCCCATAGACCACTTCTGTCAAAAAAATCTCCCTGCTGCAAGGGATTCACAATTTAAAGAGAAATGGCAACTAAGTAATTTCTGAATGTGACACTTATGAACTGAAACCACTCGCAGCCCCAAAACAGGATTATCTGTCAATAAGTCTATCACGTGTGACATTGTGCTCCCATGAAGAAAAGCCCACTGAAAACAAAAAAAGAGGCTCTTTTAATGATTTTCCATTTCCTATAGGAGAACAATCACAGAATCACAGAATCAAATCGAGCAATGTCTTTGTGTTAACCATTTGAACAAGGTCTCAGAACTAAGATACCTAAGTGTGCTCAGGTGTCTTAGGTGGTTCAGTTGGAATAGAATTATTTTTGTCCAGTGATTTCACTTTTCAGTTAAGTCTTCTCTAAGTAACTGCACATTCTGAAGATAATGGCATTTCAAGATTTAGATTTTGATGATTTGTTCTACCACAACACTTTGCCCTTCATGTCTACATCAGTCACCCATGGTCACCCTAGCATACTAGGGGGACAACTCAGCAGACTGACCAATGGCTATCTCCCTCCTCCTCTCGACCGAAGGCTACATGGGAAACGGGGAGAATCCTGCAGCTCACCATGGGTAGTTAGATGTTGCTTTGGAGGTGGGGCTTGGAAATTGGCACTAGTTCTTACTTCTCCAATCCATGGTGCTGGCTGGTCCTGGGGTTGGATCGGAGCCACGGGGCCATGAGGAGGGTGGCGGGCCCGCCGCATTCCCTCTGTCCTGCCTCGGATGGGGGAAGTGAGGCTGGGGGCAGTGAAGCTGTGACAAGTCGTGGCTAGCCGTCTTCCCTGCTGCCGACCTGAGGCAGAACGGCGGCCCAGGGAAGTGAGGCCACCACCCCTACGTCGTCTGTGGGAGGACTACAAGGTTGTAGCCAGCTACCGCGTCCCTTTCGTCCCTTCTTCCCCACAACCCTGGAAAGGTGGTAGGGGTGGTGCTGGAGCTGAAGCCCTGTGTTGAGAGGAAGACCCCAGCCAAAAGAGGCAGGGCCACCATGATTAGCCCCTTTTATCTTGTCGCCTAGCTCACACCCCCCCTTCAGGGTAGGTACCTGGGACAATTCCCTTAAATCAAAATGCACCTTTTTCCTCATGAAAGCACAAATCTATACATCTGAAAATTCTGGTAATTTTCAAACGGCAACACTGGTGAAGATAAATGAGCTAGATTATTTAGATAATATCTCCTCCATCTGAGTAAAGAGCACTAAATGGGGTATGAATATGTGTACAGCCAACTGACAGTAGTACATATTCATTTTTGAAAAAAGAAAAAAGGTAATAGAATAATGCTATACCCAGGCTTTTTAGCACAGTTCACATTAAGGGTGGAATTGCATTCTATAATTATTTCCATTATATGCTTTTATTTGGAAAGGTTAAGAACTCAGCTATTAAAACACATCCTTGGATGTAATTTCACAGGTAGAGCATTCCAGTGTGAAAAATCAGCATTAAATATAAGGAATTGTTGTAATGTTTTACATCAGAATTCAGCACAAAACTGTTATCAGACATTTCCATTTCTTTAAATAAAAACATCAGATGTCTGTGTTCATAGTGAAGCTCTTAATGAATAAACCATCAGTATCTAATGAAGTACACACCAGGGCAAACATGGCAATTACCACATATTAAAAAAATACTGTCAGTCCTCCACTGTGCATATTGCTTAGTTAGCTCATGTTTCAGGAAGCAAGATGAAGAAAAAACACAACAAAGAAGATAATAAGATATATTCTCTGGCCTGCGGCTCAAGATTATGGCATCTGTTGTCTTTTCTCCTGACAGAGCACGGACTCTTGGAAAAGTCTGAAGCCAGGGAGAAGAAGCAAGAATGCCACCTAGTCTGTTTAAAGCCAGACACAGTCTTTAAGATATACTTTAAGATAGTGCTACAGCTTCAGACTGTTTGAACACACACAAATTGTTCAAACCCTAACATAAACACAGCAACCATTGGACTGACAAACACGGCAAACCCCAGACAGCAGAGCATTGAGTGCTCAGGAGGGCCACAAGGTGCTGACATAAATAGAAAAAGCTCCCATCATATGAAGGAACTGACTGGAAAGTTTGTTTCCAAGTGTTGGGTGAGCTTTAAAATTATGACCTCTGATGATTCTACCTTTAACTATAAAGATAACAATGTGCAACAATTAAAAAGATTAAATGTTTCCACTATATCTTAAGATAAAAAAATCCCAACATCTGTTTATACTGCTATGTTCCAAACTATTCAAGCGAGAGCAATAAAGACAAATTTCATTTCAGCAGGATCTCTTTAATTAGGCTGCAATGAGCTTTGCCCTGCTAGAAGTTTATAGCAAATTTTGTGGAAAATGCTTTATACGTTTCTATTTAGTCTTACTCCATTCCCATACAAATCACCCATAAAATACTTTAAAAGCTAACCATTATAGGGGAGTGGTGTTCAGCAAGTCTTAATACTCAGCTGGTAGTGCTCTCATGGGGAATAAACACTTCCCAGACCACTACCACATAATGTACAGAGGAAGGAAAAGGCTTATCTCCATTAGGAAGGTGCAATAGGTTAACTTCATTTAGCCCATTCAGCTGAGACAATTTTAACAGTCCTGCAGGTTGCAAGAGGTCCTGATGCCCAGCTTGTTTCCAGTGTCCAAAAATCTCAACAGCATCCCCTTGCAAGTGAGAGAAACAAAGGCAAGGTGACAGGTGAAATATTTTGATAGAAGTAGCCAGCTCTTTCTTTGGAGTATAGCTTAGAACTGCAAGTCTAGTGGCCACATCACCATTATCAGCTTTCTCTAATAGCAGGCTTCTATGAGAAGGGAAGGAGGAGCAAAATACAGGCTGAGGTTTTATAGTTACGGATGCTTCATATTATGGCCGTTGATTTGGCTACAAGCTAGTTTAGCCTCCCTTCTAACAATAAGTAGCATGGGATCAGTTATGCACTTTGGTGGTAAGCTAAAGCCACATGGATAGTGAAGAATAGTAAAGGCTGCAGTAGGAAAGCAGAAAGGGTAGGACTGTTAAAAAGCAATGCATGTTTCAATATACATAAAAATCAGGCCTCTTGTTTCAAAGTGTAAAAACAGGTTTTAATATCTCCTCAACAGACAATCTCTGGTCCATGAAAAGTCAAGAGACTCTCAAGTCTCAGAACTCCCACCCCTGCCTTGAACAAAAGCAATAGGAAGAAAGGAGGCAATTCATAACATCTTAATTCTCAAGCCTCTGTGTCACACCAAAATCTGTATTACATTCACAGACAGGAAGGCCCCAGATTCTAGTGGGAACAGCACATAAATATCAGAAGACAGAGTTTGTCTCGACAGATACAAATTTGGCAGAAAGCAGGAATATTTAGTTCTCAAATTTTGTAGTTGTTTGAAGTGGTGTCCCTCTAGCACTCAAGATGAATTGAGTCACTGCAAGTATACTTGGATTTTACCTTCTAAAAATAAAAGCCCTTCCCTATGCATCATGACACTCAGCACAGAGAAAATAACAAGCCATTCTTGGAAACCACTACAAGCTACACTGCCTGACTTAGCACAGAAGAGAAGGGAAGATATGAGGAGAGAAAAAAGTTGGGAAGGGTGATGCTAAATGCTTTAAAAAATTGTTTACTCATCCTTACAAGACAAGATAACCAACCACTTGAAACCGAAAAGCTGATGTCCTTGGAAAGAATAAAAGTCAATATCCAACAGCTGTCTGTCTGTCTGTCACCTGAAATTAAATCTGCATAAAATCATGACACAATTGGAAATCTACTCCATGACAGCAAATTACAGCAGTGAATGGAAACAGAGATAGATAAATAAACATAGGTCCAGGAATTAATGCTTCGAGGACAAGTGAATTAGTTACTGTAGAAACAGACATAAAGTAGGCAGACTATATGAAGTTAGTTTCCAGAAGGAAAGCTCCAGCAGAGCTGTACCTGTGGTTCAAAGGCAGGAGGAAAAGGAACAATATTTTGCTTCACTGTTGACATCAAATGCAGTTCTTTTTCTAAGCACTTGTAGACCAGACTTTCAGCATGAAATTAGGAAGTACATCTTTCAAATCTATTTACTTCTGAAGGTCACTGTTAATGCACACATTGAAGGGACAGCACATAGGTTAAAGTGAGGACAAGAAGTGAGAGGCAGGTATTAGTTGTGTTTGGCAGGGATACTATGGAGTTTGTTGCCTGTCAGAAATTTAGTTTAGAGAGAAGGCAACACCCACCCCACCCCATTCCCTTTCAAATAACAACTGCGGAAAATTGTGGTCATGAAAATTATGATCCTGCTTCTTAATAAAGGACGAAAAAGGAAGTTAAAGTACTTTTATTTAAATCTTACCGCTGTCATTAATTTTTCTGGCAGTCCCACCAGTGTCTTCTCTGTTTAACACCAAGCTTTCTCAAGGATGTAGTTTCTTGAGTTTCAAAAGCCTGTGTCACTTCACCTTCCTAACCCTAAACACCCATCCTGATCAAGAGATGTATGAGACGAAGTTAGATGCTTGTTCCATCCTAGAGGATCAATACTTATCAGCACTGAATTTGGGTGGATCACTTTAGAAATACCTAATTAAACATTACAAAAAATATTTAAGGCTATGAAAACTTGAACGAGAGTGAAGTCTGCCCAACTTCAGAAGAATTTCTGTCTCAAAAAAACTGGTGTGACAACTAGTCACACAGTAACATTCAAAAGATCCCAGCTGTGATATTTCCTGTCCTAAAGAAACCAGCTCTGCAGCTACAGAATAATGCTTACTCCTTCACACGTGTTGCAACCCTCATCACAGAGGCAAACTGAATTTTTCATCATCCAAATACAAGACAGTTATTCCAAACATGCATACACACTAACAATAAATGGTATGAAAGAAATTGATTTGGCAGGAGCTTCTATGATTAAAGGATGGCTTAAAAGTCTATTAGTCTACATAACTGTTCCTCAAAAATCATAAAACAAGCAAAAAGATACAACACAACCAATCGGGTGTATTTAAAGTCCTCTCTTTTAAAATGTGGCTGGTTTTTAACACTGTCTGGATAAGTTCCTGCACGACTGGATCTAGGTGATCCTGCTGTGGCAGGATCTTTTGAGGTCCCTTCCAATCTCTGATGTTCTGTGATTCTGTGAAAAATTATCTTTTCAGTTACTTTGGACTCTCTTCAAAGTAATTTTAGACTTGCTCAAAATTTTGAGCAGAATCAAATGGAGTTGTCTGACCCACAATAAATTTTCTGGAACCAAAGATTTTAAAGGAAAAATTCTGCAGCCTTATTACTACTTTGACAGAAAGACAGTGTCTAATACAAATGATCCTTCTTTTTGTAAGGGCTAAAACTTGTTCTCTGACTAAAAGGAAAATATTGTCTTTTATTAAACTGATTTCTCTAATGCACTCTACTACATCTTAATAAATACATATAACAATGATGTTTACAGCTTTTTTGCAAGTGACAATTTTTCCAGGTACTATATCTCTACTTTTTAAAATACTTTCCTTGCCTCCCCTTCCTCCACCTAAAAAAAAAGAATAAGTAACAAACAAAAGGACAAGGATATTGTGGAAAACTTAATGGCACAAACACAGTTAGTGCAGTAAAACCAAGAAACTCATTGACTGGTTTGTTAGAGCAAAGCTGAAGCACTATGACACCTAAAGTCAACCTGATATTAGGATACCTGATATTTGGGGCAATCCCAAGCACAAAAACATGCTGGGTGGCGAGTGGATTGAAAGCAGCCTGGAGAAGAAGGACTTGGATGTATTGGTAGATGAGCAGTTCAACATAAGCCAGCAATGTGTGAGTGTAGCCCAGAAGGCCAATCATACCTTGAGCTGGATCAAAAGAAGTGTCACCAGCAGGTCAAGGGAGGTGAATCTCCAACTCTGCTCTGCTCTTGTGAGAGCCTACTTGGAGTTCTGCATCCAATTCTGGAGACCCCAATATAAGAAGAGCATGGAATTGTTAAAATGAGCCCAAAGAAAGGTCACAGGGATGATCAGAGGACTAGATCAAGTCTGCTGTGGGGACAGGCTAAGGGAGTTGGGGCTGCTCAGCCTGAAGAAGGGTCTGGGGGGGATGTTATAAATAGCCTTTCAGTATCTGAAGGGGGCTATAGGAAAGGCAGAGAGAGACATTTTATGAGGGACTCTAGTGAAAAGACAAGGAGAAAAGGTTTCAAGCTAAAGGAGGGCATCAGTGATCACATGCTGGGGTGTTTGTATGTACAGGCTGAAAGCACACACCCCCAGATATAGAACAAGAAGCGAACCAATGTACATGGACCTTTAATTCTGACAGGGTAAACCAGTGTTGAAGGAATTTTGTGCATTGCTGAGCAAAAGCAAATGACAGTCTTTCCTCCCTAGGGCTCACTTTCTTAAAAGACACACAAATAAGCAGCTTTGTTCCCCATTTTGCAGTGGCATGTCTGGCAAAGGGATGGTTGCTGTGGTAATGATCAACAGAGTAAGAGAATACCAGTTCAATCAAACACACAGAGCAAGACCAAGTTACTTAGCAAATGATGAGGGGAAAGGAGAGCAAGAGGGTTGCTCACAGGGTGTGTCTGCTTTAGTTACACATGTGAAATTGTCAGCTCTCCTGTCAAATGAATGTTTCAGGCAGGGGGATAAGTGCAAAATGAACAGCCTAGTAGTCTGATGATGCCAAGAAGGCCAATGGCATCCTGGCCTGTATGAGAAATAGTGTGGCCAACAGGAGTAGGGAAGTTATCATCCCCCTCTATTAGGCACTGCTGAGGCCCCACCTTGAATATTGTGTCCTGTTTTGGGCACCTCAATACAAGAGAGATGTGGAGCTGCTGGAGCAGGTGCAGAGGAAGGCAACTAAGCTGGTGAAGTGCCTGGAGGATCTTATGAGGAAAGATTGAAAGAGCTGGGGCTTTTTAGTCTGAAGAAGAGGAGGCTGAGAGAAGACCTCATCGCTCTCTACAATTACCTGAAAGGAAGTTGTGGAGAGGCTGGTCTCTTTTCATAAGCAATGAGTGATAGAACAAGAGGGAATGGGTTGAAGTTACAACAGGGGAGGTTTAGACTAGAT
Source organism: Rhinopomastus cyanomelas (assembly GCA_013400115.1). NCBI lineage: Eukaryota > Metazoa > Chordata > Aves > Bucerotiformes > Rhinopomastidae > Rhinopomastus > Rhinopomastus cyanomelas. The sequence goes on from VXBP01004734.1 coordinate 1,151,541, forward strand.
ATTAGGAAGAATTTTTTCACAAAAAGGGTGGTCAAACACTGGAATGGGCTTCCCAGGGAGAAGGCTGAGTCTCCATCCCTGAATGTGTTTAAGGATTATTTGGATGAGGTGTTGAAGGATATGGTTTAGGGGTGAACTTGTAAGGTAGGGTAGATAGTTGGACTTGATGATACCAGAAGTCTTTTCCAACCAGAGTGATTCTGTGATTATGAAGTTCCTGTAGCATTTGATGATGTCTGCTTAAGGCCACTACAGTTCAGTAAGAACAGTCACCAGCTGGAGCAATGCTTGTAAATTTGTTTGCCATTGCATATGCTCACTGACTTTCTAATGAACCATTGGAAAGCATCTCTTGTCTTTGGGCAGGTGGTCATCCAGGTTATCCTTTTGTGCCGTGATGTTAAGTGTGTCGTTTGTCACATCACTGAAAGATGTACAGCAGTAAAAACAGCAGATGTCTTTGGACAGCTGCATTGCCATTAGTGGCATAAATTTCTTTTGTGTGATGCTCTGGCATATTCCTTTTACCTCAGGCCACCAAGAAAAGAAGCTGACAATCACACTGTACACTTGGGTACTGACACAAGAGGAGATCTATATATTTTGAGTAATTACATTTCTTTCTGAGTGCATGAAATCAGAAGAAAACCATGACTTGTGAAAGCCGAATAGCAAGTAACAGATGCAAAACTCCAATTACTTGTAACATACCTGCATCCAGGTGCTGTGGAGAATGCATTTTCACACTTCAAAATAAATAAATAAAGTAATTCTTTTGTTTAACTTTGTCGTGACTATTTCACCTCATGTCTGCTGAGCAAGGACGATGCCAGTTCCCAGCCTTTGGTGAAAACAAATGAGTGTTGAATTACAGCCAAGAGCTAGTACAGATATCCAGAAGACTGCCTTCACTGAAGGTGAAATAGAAATGTGCAGAAGTAGCACTTCAGGACGTTGTTTAGTGAGTATGGTAGGGGTGGCTTGACAGTTGGACTTGATGATCTTAGAGGTCTTTTCCAACCTTAATGGTTCTATATTCTGATATTCCCACTATGAGATCTTCATTTCCAAGTAAATACTGCAATAATTCCTTATTGTCTGATCAAGAGGTTCTGCCAGTATTGGGTAACAGAGCAATATGATCTTTTTCCATTGTGTTTTTTTTCTTTATTTCATCTTTCCAAACTTACCTGGTAACTCTTGAATTATACAATATGGAACAAAGCAATTCTTTTTCATGTTATCATGTACTTCAACACTGCTTATTGTAACTGCTTGGCAGCAGACTAAACTGTTTCTTTTAAAGTCATAATTTATGCTAATACTACTGTGCTAGCTGTTGCCACTCAATAGCCAAACACCACTTTGCGTATGCTATGATTCAAACAGCTTACTACAGTCTCAGCAGCCCTGCAGAGACTCTGTCAAGCACTGCTTTCTTTACTCTGAGTAGTCACCAGCTGAGGTTGGTGAGGTTGCCAAGCTGAAAGGAACAGTCTCAGCATCACTCTTTCAGCGTAAGCACACAGTACCCCTGGGCTTTTCAGAAGCATGCGGTGTATATATACACCCACATTGTTTGTGCACAGCCAACACACACATGCAAGTGAAGATGACTGTCCATCAAGCTTAAGATGATCAGCATTCAAGATGACAAGTAATCCAGCACTTTCAAACATCCTATCACTAGGTAGTGAAGGGCTCCACTGAGGGAACAGCTAACTTGCTTTTAGCCCAGGACTGACCAAAACTTTTTTGAAATACTTTGCAGAGGTGGACTTTGGTATCTCATCAGATGTTGCATCCTAAATGTTGTGGGTCAGATAATTCCAAGACCACATGAATACCCCCTGAAATGTAGTAGCTGTGTTTCAAAACAGCTGTGCACATCTACAAACAACAGAATCTGCTTGCTTCCAAGATTCCCTGGGCATTCTGTTCTTAAACACTCTGAGTCTTCCAAATATTTGTTTCCCCAGTGTCTGTATTGCAAATATCACACCTGAAAACCAAGAAATTATGCTTTAGTAAAGATGTTTGTATTTAATGGTTTAGATGGGCATTATAACTGAGTGTAACAGACATTCCAGTTTTTCCATGCCACACAGCATTCATCCCAATTCTTCAGCAAGCCTAGATAGCATACAGCCAAAGAAACTGGATTCCAGTTTTCTTGTAATATACGAATTGCTAATTAATCATAACGGGTTGCTCACCCACTTTGACTGAACTCTCCGCTTCTAGAATAAGCTATACTTCATTGATCCTTAAAGGCTCTCAAATATTTAAGAAATTATTTGGGTAGGACCAATAGGATGTAAGAGTGCAAGCTGCCACAAACTCAAACCCTATCATCAGTTTTCTTAGACATTTTGTAAAAGTTTCATCTTTCCGCATTGTCATCAAGCAGTTATCCTATTTCTTGTGGACAAATATAATGGATTTTCCCAGGCAGACACATATTTTTGCAGCTAAAATTAAGATGCAAAAGTAGTTTTTAAAATAGCTCTGTCGAAAATTACTAAATGAGTGCTAATACACATGAAAGCAGTTACCAGAAACCTGAGCCAGACACACACATCAAGGGAAAGTCTCACAGTTTTCCACAGGCTGAATTTAGCAGGGTTTAAAATGGAGCAACCTGTTTCACCACCAGACGCAATGGAATGTCTCCATGCAAAGGTCAAAGGGCTGCTCGTTGCTGACCTTCTTTCTACTGGTTGTTGAAGTTTTTATTCACTAGTCACTGATTTCTATTAAAACAATGTTTTCAATGGAAACATACTTGCTCAACTGTAGCACTTGTTTTCTCCTTGTCTGAGCATATTTCCCTTTCTGTATTCTAGTCAATATTTTGTTCTAAAACATGCTACTAACAAGAGCAGAAAATCTAGCAGGTACTCATTTATTTTTTTCCTTTAATAATAGATAATATCTATATCAAAAGACATTTTATTGCTCTGGGATGTGTTCTTTTCCTTCTAGACAAACAAGTATTTTTGCATGTTACTATTGCTGCCTTCCAGAAACAGCTGATAACATTGAGAAGATTTAATTAGTATGTACCGCAGCATGACCTCGATGGATAGAACACGTACCCTAAAGGAATAGAGCTGTAGGAGTTAATTAGAGCACACCATGACATTTATTACTAATGCTCTTCCATTGACATTTGCTGTTGACAGGCTGTATATAAAGTTTTCCTCAGTTTGCATTGACTTAAAATGATACAGACATTCACACATACGGTAAGAGAGGAATGCTCTTGCTTTTTAAAGTAAGTTAAACCTTATGAGACAAAGCAAAATATTATTTTACTAGTGAAATTCCCACCACCTTTCTGACTCAGATTCCCTCTCCACACTGTGTACCATGCAGGGCTTCTGGTATGCAATGTATCCTTTGAGAAGAAGAAAAAAACCCTATTCTCTTCTGTGGTGTGGTTTTAAGAAAGCAAATACTGGTTTTGTAAAATGAATAAGCAGAGAATAAAAAAAAAAAAATCAGGATCAAGGACCCTCCCTCTTCCAATTCCTTTCCAGGCCTAGGAAAACACTGCTATTGGGTTGCATTACTGTTATGGGTTGAGGCTGGGAAAGCAATTAGATGAATGACAGATGCTCTCTATTAATCCCTCTCCTTTCCTAAAAAGAAAGAGAAAAGGAATAAGGGAAAGAGACTTACAGATTGGAAAAGAAAACAAAAAACCTGCTTTAATGAAAAGAAATATCAATAACACTAAACATATACCAACATATGCAAACCCAATCCTGAACCCAAGCCCTTGATGATAATTATGGCATGGTCACCACTGGTGCAGTGTAGACTGGACTCAGCAGCAGACAGACACTGGATGCAGTGGATAAGAAATTGGTTGAATGGTTGAATACAGAGGGTAGTAGTAGTAAAGTAAAAAGTACTCCTCTTCCTCCCCTTTCCTTTCTCCTTTCTCCCTTCCCCTCTCAGCACATTAAATTTTATCATATAAAAAAGCCTTTTTTTTAATGAACATACTCTATTTTGGAGTGGCCTGCTCTAACCAGGAGATAATTATACCTGTAGCTGTTAAAGGACCGCTCTATCATCCAAAAAGAGACTAGAAATTGGAATTTGTTATGGTGACTTATCAAGAAAGGAAAGCAAGTTCTGCTAACACTGGAGACAGTGCAGGTCAGGTACATATTCAGAATTCCTCAGAAACTACAGGAATTAACCACTACCATGAACAGCATCCTGTGTATACAATGACAGAGCCTATTACTGTGAAGACTTCCACAGGTGGAAAGTGGTTTATGCTACTGGCTAATGTAAGGGGAGATGTTACATCTCCCTTAAATTATGTTCTGTCTTAGATATAATCTATACATGTTTCCAATTTTGTGGTTAAGGAAGATTTAGCAGACTCATTAGCGACCTGTGAGAATGTCCTGGATGTTCTGTTCGATTAATTTCCTAACATCCCACTGATTTAAAAACCATGCTAATAGAAAGCAGCAAGAAGACGACAAACAAGTACATTGTAATTAAGGATTATTTAGGAAAAGTGAAGAAAATCAAACAATTTGAGATAAAAATCAAAAGAAAATCATGTTTCTGCTTAGGCACTTGATGGAGCTTCTCACAACATAAAAAAAAACAAAACAAAACAACCCATTGGATTCCTCAGCATAAAGAAACAACAGTTTTGATTTGGCCTGGGGTTATGGCAATAATTGCTCTTACCTCATTAGCACCCTGTGCACTGCTCATGACCCACTCAGTAGTACTCTCCTGCTGTTGTTTATCTTTTACTTAAGTTACAGTCTTTGAGACTGGGAATTTTTTTTGCTTTTGTTGGTTACACAAGACCTTACTTCCAGAGCAACGAAATAACAAATATAACCATTGAGCAATTAAGTATAAATTTTACTTTTGGTTAAAAGGAGAGAAAATTAACCACCATGCCTACAGTGCTATTTAAGAAAGGTTTTGTGTTTGTTTTTCAAAAAAAAACCCAGAATCTTATTTCTTGGTAAGTTGCCTAGAGCATATTGTGGTCTTCCCCATTACCTGAAGTGACTAACTGCTATGGAAGCAGTCTAAAAGATAAGAGAGCTTGTGAGAGCTGGGCAAACTGGGAAATTTAGGTAATGAATTAGAGAAGCTCAGCAAGGTTTATTAGCTTGGGCAGAGCCTTAGTCCAAAACCAGTTTCTCTCCAGTTTTGTCATGAAAAAAGGCAGAATCAACTTGAGTCTGCCAGCACATATCCATGTCAAAGTGCTTTCCTCAATCCCCTATGAAAAATGGCTGTATTTATAATACAATATTATTTCTTACTTGTAAAACATTAAAACACTCGTTGATGTATAATTTGAAAACACCAGAAGTCCAAATGCTGCATTCTGAGCATATGCATTTGATATTCAGTGACTCAGCCACCACAGTCAAAATCCAGCAAAAGCAGAGATTAACATAGGTTTTATAAAAGAGTATGTGATGAATACTTATTGCATCTCTCCCCTTGTCCTATTTTTGAAGGACTTTGCTTTAACTATATATGTGATATCAGAACACGTGTGATATTCCAACAGCCTTAGGACTGGAAATATTGCTTCCTGTGTGTTGAAAAGAAAGTGAAGGTATAGGTGTTATAACTGGACAAATCTGAATTGTTCCTTGACACACAGTCCTCTCACCACATCTGGGCTGAACAAATGGTCACACAAGCACTTCCCAGGATCTTACATCCGCTGTAAGGATTTGGTAATATACTGTAGTAATACAGTAAGAAAAGAGACATCTTATGAAATACCAGATTTTAGGCAAAGCCCTTGTACTGTTCACAATTCCTCCACTTCAATATCTACATGTGTGTAAATGTATATAAAAATATCCCCCCCCCCCAATTTTACCTCCTTTATTTTAGATTATGAATACATATTGTGATTCATGCATAAAACTACTACTGAATGCAGACAGTAGGAAATCCTTTGGGTATTCCTAAGTTGGTTGATGTTTATAATAACATCCTCCAACCCTGTCAGAAAAATCTGCAATGTACAAAGATGTAAAAAAGTCGAACCTCCATGGGAATACTCAGTCAAGCCAAATGAGTGGAAACTCTAAAGACAATACACATAGTTTGCACCTATAACTCCATGACTCCATAAGCCATAACTCCATGAATGTGACACTAATGTAGTAAATTCTAAGGGAGCCCATGTGTGTATGTCAATCATATGTTAAGCACTTTAGAAAAGTTTAGTTTCCTTCAGTGAAAATATTTGGAGGTTCCATCACTATGGCTTGTTCCCTTAGCCTCAGAAAAGCAAACCACATACACAGACAACATTATATACACTTTACACCAGGGACCAAGCTATGGATTTCTCCTCTAGACTAAGCAAATGCTATAGAATCTGAGTGAAACCAAACAAGACATCACCATTTATTTTTTGACTGACTCTAAAAATTAAACAAAAATCCACCGAAATCACAAAACAGACTCCACATCTCTAGTTTTCCACATTCTTTACTAGTTTTCTCACTGAAGCTCTGTGGGAACCTGGATATGCTCCTCCTGGAAATACAAAGCTAATGCCTTTTCTGAAAATTCAGAATGAAGTTGATTATAGGTGGCTTGTCACAGTTTGTCCTTGTATTAGATTTCAACTAAATTCAATTACACAGTATCCTCCCCGCTGCCATGAGATGAATGACAGGATGAAGTTGAATGAACACAGCTGCTGAAACTGATTGATCCCAACATGCAGGCAGGTTGATTAAAGTGTCCAGAGCAAAATGAGGAATGGTATTAATCTGTAACTACTGGTTGGGTCTTCAATTAAATGCTGTTTTCACCAAATGCCAAAAAATCTGATTCCTGTTGATTTTGCAAGAGCATGCATGCAGTACCCAAACTGAATCTTGATGCACTGAAATAAAACTTATTTTTACATCAGTCCACCTATAGCTTTCTTTTCAATGGCTACTTAGCTGCCTCAAACATGTACTTGGAACAATTAAACAACCAGCTAAGCAAAAAACATGTCCATAAAGGGCAAGTTTTAATTTGTCACCTGCTTATTATCATACAAGTCACAGGAAAACAGACTGACTGGAGCTTATCTGGTATCTTCCATTTTGCACAGCATTACCCCCCTTAACTCCTACAGTAAAGGTGGGAAAGAATACTCATCTGGGCATTCTTGTATAGTTAGCTGCCTCTGGAAGCATTTCCCCATCTGGAAATACTGTACCTGGTGATATAGAGGCAGGCACCAAAAGAAAAATCAGATACCTTCTGCACATTGTGACAAAAGATCATTAAATCACTCTGAGGCAAAGGCTGACGATTCAAACACATCTTGATCCTCAGGAAGACATGCTCAGACTGACACAGTGCAAAAAGGTTGAATACAAGCATCTGGGCACACCTTCAAGGAGGAAGATATGCAAGTCTTTGCTCTGTCAAAAGCAGCATTTTCCATTTTTATCCAAGGACTTGGTGTGTTTTTTAGCCCAAGAATGATCCATGCCCAGATGCTCTTACAAACTGTACATGTTTCACCTTTCAGCTACACATTCTGTTCATGCATTTCCAGAGCAGCAGCCAGGTCACAGCTATCAGCCTGGGGTTTTAAACATTTTCTCTTGACCGTGTATGATTTCTTCTGCAGTGATAGCACCTCTGTTTCAGGCATCACATTGGCCTCTGAACCTGTGTCCAACTTCAAACCAATAACTAACTGTTCTTTAAGCCTGACAGATCTTTTGTCTTGTCCTGGCACACCATTTCATTCTCTGAATAACCCTTCATATGTGGTGCTATCTTCTCCATGGATCGACACATTGTACTAATGCTTGCAATGTCACAGAGAACAAAGCCATCTGTTCGGAGCCAGAGCCTTCCCAAACCCTCCAGTACCAGATTTTGTCAGGTTTTATTGATTTGGTTTAGATAATTTTCTCGGATCCACTGCACTTCCTCTCTCTGCTGAAATATCTAAGAAAGCCAGTCTTAACGGCTCGGATCAGTGCTGTACCTGCAGAGACAAACTCTTAGGATAGGTTAACAGAGACCTTTTCTAGCCTTAAAATGTTTCAGAAGCTGTCTTTATCTTTACTTGCATTTGATCTCTGTAGTCATAGGGTAAAATTTAGTTGAAGTGTTTGTCTCTTACTCGGTGGACTTCCAGTGAATTTTAGTTCTGATAAGGTTTCCTAAGCATGTTATTCTAAGCAAAATACATGCATTGCTTCCACTGTCATATGCTAAACAGAAATTACTGAGAGCCAAAGTGTCAAGAAAAATTTACTTCAGTGCATGGCTTATAAGTGCCTTGTCCTACATCACATTAGTACCTTCAGAATAAAACAACTGGACTCAAAAAGTGCCTGGGAGAGTTTGTATTTGAAAGATAGGTTCATTGTAAGACAACTTGCGACAACATGTGGACTAACTTGGCAAAGACACAGAGATAACTATCTACCAACTTCACCAACTTTGTCCAAAATCTGGATGCTCAAGACCCTTACCTCCTATTGCTATTCCCAAGCCCAGCAATTAGCCCTTGCAGCTCCTTGCTCATCCCATTAGTGCCTTCTTTCTGCCTTATCCTTCCTAAAATTGTACTAGGTTTTCAGATCAGGCTGGGAGTTCTACATGTCAATGTAAAATGATGGTCTAGAAAGCTGCTCTCAAGTGAAGTTCGGTTCGGGAGAAGGTAGTGAGATCAGAGTTAAATGTCCTCAAGGATTTGCTATCAGTTCAGAGCCTGTTCTGACTACAAGGTGGCACAACCTCTAGGAAGCTAGTGTCATGTATATTGCATGCACCAACCACATCTACAACCCCCTTTCCCAACACACACCAGAAGTAAGCTGGATGAATCTCAGGCTCACAAAGATTTTGACATGTGTCCTGGAAGTCCTGGAAAGCTGAAATGTCCTCCTGCTTGCTCCTCTTCAAGTCAGACAACTGAGACTTTTGGATTTAGTTAATGGAAACATAGTATTTGATTTGAATAATTTGTACTAAAAACATTTCATAACCAATTGTATTGTGGTTTCTGTGTATCAGAACACTAACACTATTAACACAAGATGGGAGGTGGCCTGCCCATGGCAGAGGCATTTGAACTAAGTGATCTTCCAGGTCCCTTCTATCCTAAACCATGATAAGATTCTAAAATGAAGTTGCAGTAAATTATTATATCCTCAACATTGAGGATACCATATGGATAGTAATGAGGAAATAAAACTCTGTTTCAATGGACTAAAAAACTACAAGAAAAAAACAAATTCCAGTCTTGATTGAAATTCCAGTTCAATTTCCCACTTTGGCCCTCCAATCTCATGCAACTGCAACACAACATACTGTCTGCACATTTCCCAAACTTCAAGTCCATCTCCACAAATAAAGAAGCTACTCAAAAATAGAAAGAGGAAAGTAGGTGTTTATTCACATATAAAAAGTTTGCTGATCTCCCTGCACACACTAATACATCTTTGAAACACAGCACTAAAAAAAGTGATGCATAACTCAAACCACATCATCTATTAAAAACAATGTTTCAGGTGCCCCAGTTAGGGACTGTTTCTTGTATATGGCCAGTGTCAAGAAGAGAAGGTGGTTTTGGTCACAGGACTAAGGGTTGCATGAAGCATTTCATAAAATCAGCTCCTGAACCCACCTTAATCAGTAGCAGTGTTGCCACAATACGTTGCTGCAGGGCAATATTGCCTCAGAGTGTGGCTTGTTAGCCACAGCTATCAACAAAGTGAAAATTTTCCACATCCATCACCTGAGGTCAGAAGTAAGAAGCCAACACCACTGATACTGAAACAAACACCTTGAAATTACTACATATCCTGCTGAAGAAATAACTGGTGATTGTGCAGTGAACACCCACAGAGCAGATGCAAGATGCAGCAGTTAGCTGCAAATGATGATATCTGGGAGCTTTGTGCATGATGAGATGGCATCATATGCAGATCTGGCTTCTGGGGGATCAAGGCACATGGAGAGCACTTCTGCCATCCACACTAGAAGTAAAGTGAGGGTGACCCTTGTTTTACATTTTAAAGAATTGGCTTAGGACCAACTAGATATTTGAAAAATATCTTGTCTTGTGAGAAATTGCTAATGGGTGCCTGACCCTGTCATTCTGGGATGAAGAAGAGGAGCCAAGGCAGCTCCCTCTCTCATTACGATTGGTACTTGCAGTTAAACCTTTAAGAGAAGCTACCTGGAAAAGCAGTTTGAAGTGGCAGTAAAGCTAAACCAGGGGAGCATTAAAAAGGAAAGTGATATTTTACTGATGTGGTAGGATCCTTCAGTCTCAGTTCAATCCTTTATTAGGCCTTACAGAAAAGGCTTGCTAAATCTCTGGCTTTAAGATGACATAGAAAGTAAGTTTTAATTATGTGGATCCCATACTAATGCACTTTTCAATAAGGACTGAATATGGGTGCATCCTTAGCATTTTAGCATTCACATCAGCTCTGGGCTAGACAAAATAATAAATGCATTAAAACACTTAGGCAGATCATTATCTTTTAAAAAAAGGATAAATTGAGTCAACAAAACTTTTCATTATGGAACAGATAAAGTTTTGTCAAAATAGTTAGCTGGAGAAATAAATTACATTCTGTATTCTTTTGCTCTAGAGATATCTGACATACATCTTCTCAGGCATGGTTCAGAGTGTAAAAATAATCTTTTGGAAAAACAAGAAAATTGCAATATCCTTACACATATAGAATTATAAAACCCACTATAAAAAAGGGAATTAGCATTTAAAAAAAAAATCTGTGACTGTATTCAAGAAATAAGGCAGTCCTGTAGAAAATACATTTGCACAGTCATTTGCTAGAGCCCCCTTTGAACAGAAGCAGACTGCTCCCCGACCGGGGCACATCTGCCTCGTAGCATGCAATGAGCCTGAGGGCAACAGCAGCTATGAACATTTTCACAAGACATGAGTAAGGAAACACTCAATACAACCCCCCAATTGTAATTGGACTGTTATTTTTCAACACAGCCTCAAATGACATACACATAGAGGGAAGTTATAATATTGGGATCAATGAGTTGAAAAGGTGACGTTCAAGAGAGAATTTATGTAGTCTGAGTCCAAGGAATTGATCAACCTTCAAGAGCTGGAAAAAAATTACTTAATAAGTTTAACTTGCTGAACAAATATTTCCAGAGAGGTAGATGTAGAAGAAATATCCATGGATTAGACAGCCTGTCATATCAATAGGTCAAATGCAGCTATACTCAACAGAAAAGTTTCACCTGGTTGCAAGGCTGATTAGAGTTTTCTGACAGCTAGTATATTAACAGAAAAACATGAGGTCAATCCCTCTGAATTCAGGTCAAAACTTTAGCCCAAGTCAGAAGTTTGTTTCCATGTTTTAAAATGGAGTTATTGACTTACAGTTCAAAATGACATTTTCTACTTTTTGCCCTCAAATTAGATAGCTAAGATTTCATCGTGAATGAAAGAACTTACTTTCTGCCTGCTGCAAAAAGAGAATGTAGAACTGGAGGTTAGTTCTAGTTCTTTTCTAAATTTGTGTAATAGTTTTCATATACTAAAACAATCCCCCCCCCCAAAAAACGCAAGAAGAAAATATCATTTGTAAAGCTGAACATTTGCAGTTATTCATCCAACTATGACTGTTGGAAAAAGTGAAAGCCTCCAGTTTTTATAGACAATGAAACTCAACAGATTTCAGTCTGTGAAGATCTAATTAAAAAAGAAAAAACTGACAATAGTCAATCCCACTGAAATTTGTATCCCAGCACTGAGGAACCCACAAAAACTGACAATAGTCAATCCCACTGAAATTTGTATCCCAGCACTGAGGAACCCACATCTATTGCAAAGAGGTTGCTTACATCCAACACAGCAGTAATCTAAGCTAAGTACACCACTAAATGGTGAAACAGATACTTAGTCTAGCAAAATGTCCAAGGACAACCACAAAATTTCCACATCTGTTCGGTTTGACAGGAAAGTTAATTTAATAATTTCCAGCAGAAACTCATCTGTATGTACAACACATAAGTCCAGAATATTTTTGACTGGTTTCTGAATGCCCCTTTGCTTTGATTCTTATGTAGCTGATAACAGTGGCATTTTCACACATAAAACCTTTTGTTCTTATTGTGAGTAATAAGATGTTTTATTCACCATTCCTCAACAACTAGGAAAAAATGAAAAAATTACGTACCAAATTATGCAAATTCACATTGCTGATCTTTTAAAGTATTACTGGAAGTATTTGAGATATATTACTCTGGTAACCTCTGTACATCAGAAAAACACCAGAGTGCTGGCTATCTCATTTTCATTTTATAGCCTGTGTTGCAGACAGAGGTACATTGCATTTCAGAAATATATAGCAAGGAGGCTTATAATTTATCCTCATCTGTAGAATATGAAGTAGGGTTCTAGAGATTTCTGCTTGGGGCTATACTGCAGTGCAACTTTGATGAAAATTGACAACCTATCTTTTTAGTCAAAGATTAATAGGACACGACTGCTTCCAATTTGCCTTTTCAACCAGAAACATGAAGAGGTCCCACAGCAGTTTTGGGTACAAGCATTACTGTTGAGGGAAGGGAAATGGCTTCTGCTGATGTAGATTGATTTTTATACCTATGTGAACCTCTTAGTCCCTGGGTTCGGTAGGGTAGGACCTGGATTTCTAGCTCCCCAGCTAAACTATGGGCAAAGCAGCTCAGGGGAAGGTATGTGCTCTCACTATGAGCAAATCAGAGACTGGCCGGGGCATGACTTCTACTAAACTAAGAATACTTAATGTCACAGAAAAGGCTACCATTACATTACCTAAACCTTAAGGGCTTTAAGACAGGGGTCTCCATCCAGAGAATCACAGAAACATTTTGATGGGAAGAGACCTTTAACATCATTGCATCCAACCGTTGACCCTGTACTGCCAGATCACTATTAAATCAGGTCCCTCAGCACGACTTCTACATGTTTTTTGAATAGTTCCAGGGATGATGACTCCGCTTCCCTGTGCAGCCTGTTCTAGTGTTTGATAACCCTTCCAGTGAAGAGTTTTTTCCTAATATCATGGAATGACTCAGGTGGGAAGGGACCTCAGAGATCATCTTGTTCCAACCTCCTGTCAGGGACACCTCCCACTAGACCAGGTTGTCTAAGATCCCATCCAACCTGGCCTTGAACACTTCCAGGGAGGGGGCATTCAGAACCTCCCTGGGCAACCTGTGCCAGCGCCTCACTGCCCTCATAGTGAAGAATTTCCTTCTAAGATCCAGTCTATACCTGACCTCTTTTAGCTTGAAACCATTCCGCCTTGTCCTATCACTATAGTTCCTTGTAAAAAGTCCCTCTCCTACTGTCCTGTAACCCCCCTTCAGGTACTGGAAGGCTGTTATACAGTCCCCCAGAGCCTTATCTTCCACAATCTATATGTCCCCTGGCATAACTTGAGGTGATTTCCTCTTTATTTATGTCTTGTTATTTGGGAGAAGGGTCTGTCCCTCTCCTCACTTCAACTTCTTTCAGGTAGCTGTAGACAGCAATACATTCCCCCCCTTGAGCCTCCTATTCCCCAGACTAAACAACTCCAGGTCCCTCGGCCCTTCTTTGGACACTTGCCAGCACTTCAATGTCCTTCCAGTAGTGCAGCACTGAAAACGGAACACAGTACTTGAGGTGTGGCCTCCTCAGTACTGAGTACAGGGGGACAATCACTTCCCTGCTCCTTCTGGCCACACTTTTTCAGATACAAGCCAGGATATCACTTGCCTTGGCCAGCGGAGTACACTACTGGCTCATACTCAGCTGTCTGGCAATCAGTTTCCCCAGGTCCTGTGAGCCAATTTCCATCCACACATCCCGGAATCTGTAGTATTCCATTGGTGGTGGTGTGACCCATGCGCAGGACCCACAACTCACCCTTGCTGAACCTTATGTAATTTGCCTTGGCCCATCAATCCAGCCTGTTCACACTCCTCTGTGAAGCCTCTATACTTTCAAGCAGGTCAATACATCTGCCTAACTTGGTGTCCTCTGCAAACTTTCTGAGGGTGCTCTCAGTTCTCCCATTCAGATCATTGCTAAAGATGTTAAAAAGCACAGATGCCAGTAGGGAGCCCTGAGACAAGTACACTTGTCAAGCCATGAACAGCCAACTTCTCCAGGACAATGTTGTAGGAAACAGCATCAAAGGACTTACTGAAGTCCAGGTAGACAATGATTCACAGCTCTTCTCTCATGTACTAAGTGGGTTGCCTTATCATACAGATCAGGTTAGTCAGAAAAGACCTGTCTTTCATGAACCTGTTCTAACTGGCCTTGATCATCCCTTCGTCCTGTACAAGACAAGATCCATGATGGCACTCAAGATGACCTGCTCCATAACCTGCCCTGGTATCAAGGTCAGGCTGACAGTTCTGTAGTTCCCGGGATGCTCTTTCTGATCCTTCTTGTAGAGGGGCATCATGTTAACTAACCTCTAGTTGACTAGAACCTCTCCAGTTAGCCAGATCTGCTGATAAATGATAGAAAATGGCTTTGGATGATAAGTCCATGTTGTTCTTTTGAAGCATCTCTCTAGAGAGGCTACTTCAACACTGTAGCCAGACCCTCTATATTACCTCAATGAAATTACTGTAAGTTGGAGAACAAGATTACCTGAATTTCTCTTGCATGCCAGCAGGAGTAAGGAGGTAATTGTTCCGCTATACTCAGCATGGTGAGGCCATGCCTTGAATATAATGTCCAGTTTTGGGCACCTCAATATAAGAGAGATATCGAGGTGCTGGAGTGAGTACAGGGGACGGCATTGAAGCTACAGAATAAATCTTAAGAAGAGCTACTGAAGGAGCTGGGACTGTTCAGTTTGAAGGCGACTACGCTGAGGGGAGACGTCATCACTCTACAGCTATCTGCATGGATGTTGTAGACAGGTTGATTTTGGTCTCTTCTCACAGGTAATTAGCAATACAACCAGAAGGAAGGGCTTCACACTGCAACAGGGAAGGTTTAGACTGGACATCAGGAAATTTTTTTTTCAGGACAGAGTAGTCAGGCATTGGAACAGGCTGCTGAGGGGGGTGATTGAGTCACCATCCCTGGATGTGTTTAAAGGTTGTTTAGATGGCGTGTTGGGGAATATGTTTTAAGAGTGAACTTGGTAGAATGGGGTTAATAGTTGGGCTCAATGATTGCAAAAGTCTTTTCCAACCTAAATGATTCACAGATTCTACGATTCTGTATTCCAAATACAGCACCCATGTGGAAGATAATTTGGCACTTGGGTGCAAACATAGAGTCCTGAAATTTATACTAAATAAGGCTGTATCTATTCAACAAGTGTGTTATGATGATTAATTAACTCATCTTTGCAAAGCACTTTGAAAGATTAAGAGCTGCAATTAAAGTGCTTGGCTTGTTCAAAGCTGATACAACAAAATACTTTGGAAGAAAACAATAACTGATAACTTTTAATATTAGCGTGGCCACTTAAAAGAACACAAAGACAGTAGTAAATTAATGAAATGTTTTTTAATGAAAGCTATAACCTGAAGGGACAGGAAAAAGAAAATGCAAAGACGTGCTGAATTGCATAGTAAGTGTGGAAAGTATCCAGAGGCTATACCTGGCTATAACTGAAGGATGGGATACTGTTTTTGTATGCCGTTTACAAAGTCTAGGAAAGTTTCTAGAATGCCATTTATCTCTCCAGTATGTAAACATAAAAGAATGTTCAGTCTTAAAGCAGATACTATACCCTTTGTCATGAAAAAGCTGCAACAGTGCAAAAAAAAAATCTTCCCTCTTTAGAAATTGTCAGTGACTTCAGTATCACATTCTAAACCCTGAACAGCATACAGTAAAGCAAAAGCCATCTTTTCATCTGCTAACAGTAATGCAACTCCTGTTCTTTAATTTATACTTAGAAAGCAAAGAGATTTGTTTTCTTCAGGAAGAAAAATTCCCTAGAGAGAATGGGCCCTGGAGTAGTTTGTTTTGCTACCCGTACCTTTAAGTTTGTAGCACAAGTTAGTGTTGTGAACCTTGAATTCTGCAGTGACTATAGAAGTAAAAGTATGTAACCGCAAGTTTGTTTGCAAATGTACCCTGACAGTGTTTTACTTCCTTCCTAAAAAAAAGCAGAAATTGAGCATATCTAAGATTAATGGAAATTCAGCACTGAAGCCAGTAGCATCAATTTATCTTGCATCTTGCAATTCTCAGGATATTGCATCTCAATTCTCAGTTTCAGCTGGGCTTATACACGGGTATGACTCACTGAGGTGGTTTGAAATTCATCCAGAGTAGCTCTGAAAAACTTGTTATTCCTTTCATTACGCTATGGTGTTGCTTACCTTTTGGGCTGGATTCTTCACTCCTGTCAACTAGACTAATGTTGTGAAAGCCAAAGAGAACTCTACAACTACAGCAACTGGGAATTCAGGAACAGTAGGTGGGATAACGTAAGTAGCAGAAGCAGCATTGATCCTCTCTGAAATCTCACACCATACTAATGGCACAATACAAACAACATACAGCTAGAAAATTAAAGCCTACAAACCTGTAGGCTGTAACACCCTCACACACTGCAATGGATGTGAGACACAGGTAAGCAGAACTGCCCAAAGTTCTAAATATTATCAAATTGTAACATTCATATTTGGTTATGTTAGGTAATATTTTCAAATACTGATTAATATTTTCAAACAACAATTTTCGATATGTGACTATCAGTTACTTACAATGAAAAAATCATCTATAGTATATGGCATCCAAGCATTGCTCAACACTAGAGTATTCGCTCCCCGGTTTTATAGACCAAATACTTAGTTTACTCTCTGGTCATCAGATTTACATGGATATGCAGTGGACTGCAGCCACACATCAGCTACAGCTGAGAAGTCAGTGTTGCTTATTTTTCTTAATTAATCAAATATAAAGATTATATCTCTCCAAGGGTTGCAAGAGCAGCTATCTTATACAGCTTGACTGTTCTTGGGAGTACTACAAATGTGTATGGACTGCCTATACCAGCAAGTCCCAGTTTGGCCAGATGACCATGGCGCTGGCTGAACTTACCATAATTAATATGGCGCCCACCCCACACACCTATCTTACAATCAAAATTTCAGTCCAGGAAAGCAGTGAAGCCAAACACCTGCACAGTCTCTATGTGAGTAGACCCCAGCAAATACCCTCCTATGAGACTTTTCCTTTGTCTGCCAGTTATCTTCCCCATCATATGCTTGGCTAAACCCAGTCTCGCAGCCAGCATTTCTACTTCTTCCAAACTAGCATACACATTTTCACAGCAAAGCAGCAAACCTGGAGTCCAAGTTTCCACTTCCTGATTATTTCCTCAAAGCTCTGTTGATTCCTATAGGGCACTGCCATGCAGCAAAGATGCCAATAATTCCATCGCTGCACACAATTCAAAGCTCATTTCAGAACAGCTGCACATCCTTCACATTTTTATTGACACAATCATCGCAGGCTAGTAAAGTTTCATTAGCTCTACTTAAAGACATTATTATCAAGTTCTGTGTTTATATTATACAGAAATAAATGTGCATTATGCATAATGTTTATCCATAAATGCATATTGGTTTACACATGAGTATGTGGGTATCCAATATAACATATGAAATGCAAACTTTCCTATACTTTCCTTATTATAAGACTCCATAGGGACCACTCTTACCTTAGGGATAAATAGTTTCTCCATTCTTAATCACTCTTTGTCTACACTTGAAAATACCAAGAAACCAACAGTGAAAATGGCTATCTGAATGCCTGGCTCTTACTTCAGAATTAGAATGAACAGCCAACATTCAAAATACTCCTTCAAGAATATACCCATACGCAAAGATTTCATTTCATTGATTAAAACTGAACATCTTTTAAAATATCATATTATACTTTCCCATCTAAATTTCAAAGAAAAAAATCAAAAAGCTATCTCTTAATGAGGTAAAAACTACTGCACTTTGATTTCTTTCATAAATGGAGTTTGAAGTCTGTATGTTTCACAGAATGTCTTGATCTTGACAGATAAGCTGTTTCTGTTGGAAAATTGTGTTTTCATCATTTCTGTGCAGCTTGAAGAAATTGGTATTGCTCTATTAACTTCAGTGATTTACAACAAGTAAGGACCTGGCTTGTAAAAGCAACAATCTTTGTCAGCGTCTCATGGACACATTTAAACAGAAAAAGTATTAAACAATGACAGAGCATGCACTTTGGAAAGATTGACAGTGGTGGATGTACAGGAAATTACTTTATGTTAACAAGCTTTACTTCAATGGAACTCTTGGCAAACAAAGCAGATGAGCCTCAGCAAAGAATCACTCCAATACCTGCCCACCAATGGCTACTATACTATTTGCTTTACAAAACAGACATCAAAATACTGCCTAAGGCCATCTACAGGGATCGTGCAGGTCACAGCACTTGTTTGAGTTAAAAAGCTGTATTTCTGTAGGTGAGGACTGGTAGCGAGTCTTACCAACCACTAAACAGTAAGGAGAGAAACCTAGAACCTCTGTTCAAACCTCTTTAGTGTGCATGTAGGATGCTGTAAATATACAGAGATATAGAATTATATGTATCCAAGTATTCTTTAATAATTTTAAAAAAATTAAAAACAAACAAAAAGACCCAATCACCAGCTTGCTGATGCCCTCATATGAGTCATTTCATTGCAGCCACCCACGAGGGATTTATCAGCAGACCTTGGAGAGACTTCTCTCAGAGTGGCACAGCTTCATACTATATTATGGTCCTTTGTAATCAGCTGTCTCTCTGCACATTTATTTTATTCTTGGATCTAAATGAACATTTTTACTCTTTCTCTATTTGCATGTAGGTACACTAAATGTTCTGTGACTTTGGTATGTTTAGGAATAACAATAATGAACTATGTCAGTTCGATTTAAGAGCTAAGAGTAACTTTGAGCTGCTTCAGTAGCATTTTTATTTTGATGGTTGAAAATCAATTGCTTGGCAATTATTAGTAATCACTCCTGTTGAAGCATAAGCATCGACACACATGCAAAGAAGGAGGAAATATTTTTTAAAATCCCAAACCTCACAAGTAATTTGTAACTAAGCTGTAGAATTTCAGACAGGTGTAAGATTAATTTAGACAGAAACAGGTAACACCATTCTTAGAGTCAGATATTTTAATGCTTATTCACATACAAGATTTGTTCTGGGACAGTAGCTTCATTAAACAACCTGAATGATGCAACAGAGAGAAGAATTTAATAACGATGATCCCCATTGTAAACTAGACTGAGTCCACAAGGATCCTGACAAATTAGGCATACTGAATGGAAAAAAAGGAACAGCTAGACAAAATCCAGAAGGGAACAACACAAATAATTAAAGTCTAGAAGACAGCACCTGCTAACAAGACAATGAATTTATGGTATAAAATACAGCAATATTAAATGTGAAGCATCAATGTAAAACATATCAAGGTGATGGGAATAATCTGTCCTCCATATCCTTAAAGTTTCATGGGAGCAAGGAGCAGTGTTATAGTTTCAGGATAGATAAAAGAAAAAAAAAGTTCTACATGGTAGTCTCCAAAAAGCTGTCTGGAAAAGATGCATAATTCTTACTGTTAGAGGCCTTGAACAGGAGAGATAAATATCCTCCGTCATAAGCAAACAGTAGACCCCAAATCTCTTCAGGGCCAGCTGATTTATCTGCTTGAAACCATGCAGCTCTCTGAAGCACATCTGATACAAATGACCTCGTTTCAGTTACCTCACCACCTACCAAACCATAGAATACTCTCCAAAAGCATGGAAAGATATTATATCAGTTTGAATAGTATTAATGGGACTGTTGGTTACCAAACATAAAGAAGAAGGTCTTTGCTGCAAAGGATTTGCAAGAGAAGAAATTCCTATGTAAAAAAAAAAAAAAAAAAAATCCATCTTGAACTAACTTACACATCTTTATTCAAAGAGAAAATTACTTTCTTTTGGAATGAAATACAGCTTCAGAGATACCAAAACCAAATGTGATTTAGATGAGATATGCAAGAGAAGATACAAGCTTGCAAAAACCATCACAAATTCAAAGGTTGCATTGCCACTGAAGTAACATGCTAATAACCAATTTGCTTTGGAGCAGACGACAGGATATTGCAATAACATGAAATATATGTGAAATACATAAATGTTGTATTACCAAGGAGATATTTGATCAAAATGCTCACAAGACTACCAGTTTTACAACTTTGACTCTAGAAATTCCAGTGCTTATAAAGAAAATGAGCATGGTGTTCCTCACATGAAAAAAAAGCAAATTTTAATTTCTTTTTCTGATTACAGCCTTCCTTAGGAATTAATGTGGGGACTGAAGCTTTCACATCTACTATCTACTTAAACTTAGTTTTTCTCCTTTTGAGCTGGAAAGAAATCCAATCAGTTTTTACCAAGTTATAATGAGAAAGCAACCCCAGGTCCCTGCATTATGTTATTTGTTAGTTGTGATTGTGAAATCTGATTAAGAAAAACAAAAAAGAAAACAAAACATCCAACTTCATGTTGTTTCAATAACTGAGAAAATTTAAATCTTGAGAAATAAATAATTTCATTCAACAGTTAGAAAGCAAAATCTTGTTACTATGTAGGTCTCAGTTGGAATTACCAATTTTCAATGGACACACGATAAACACATGCAGAGCAGAGCCCTGCTACAGCATAGAGCAAAGCCCTTCTTTCTCCTCATTTTAATACATGAACCCCAAACTCCTGCCAATGGTAAAGCCATAGGAAACAGTCATATAACAGTACTGTTAACATGACATATAACAGACATAACAAGTCTTAGCCTTAACCTCTAAGCCAACAGGAACAACTTAAAGTAATTCTGAGTGCCATTAACATTGATTAAACAATCAGGGTAAAAAACTGGCACCTCCAGCACAAAGAAACTGCCTCATAACTAACACAACATAGGCAACATGGGCATCTCCATGAAATACAAACCTCAGTGTGAGAGTGTGCTATGTATATGTTTTTGCCATCAAAACAGAATTTTACCCTAATGGAAGTGAAAGCACACACAAAAGAGAACAAAACACAAATGTGAATAAGTATGTCTCTACCATGATCATGCTAATGGAGAGGCAGACACTGACAAAGGTTACATCTTCTGCTTCAATAAAAAAATCTATCCCCTAGAATATTGTATTGTGGAGATTTATTATGTTTGAGTTACAGTGACTAATTTCTCTGAAGTAATTAGCTTTCTGATGACACAAATATCTTGTAACTCAAGAAGTTCAGCAATCCCTCGAGTTAATTTCAGAGAAAATGAAATTAAGGTATGTTGGATGCAGACAAAGTGAACAGACAAGGCTCATAAAAGTAAGCTAATAGAAAGATTCTCTGTCATAGACACACACACAATCAACAAGTTCTGCAGCCATTTGATTATTCTAATATCCTTCCTTTTATAGCTTATGCCTTCATTAATTTATGGTCCATTACACCAAAATGTCAACTGTATCAAATGTAAAATTTTATAGTGGAATGGAAAAGCATGATTACAGTCCATTGCTTCAGGCTAACACAGAGGTGCTATGTCACCTGCTCTCCAAGGTAAAGATCACCAGTTGGGAATAAACAAGCACTGGGGTTTTAAAACTACCTTTACTGTGTCAATTTGTTTTATCTAACATCTATATTACAACATGTTCCCTCACAAAATCCAGAGTTTTAAAGTGCATTTACAGCTGTGGGTGTCTTACCTTTCAGAAAATCAGAGCAAATCATGAAGGTTAGCAGCCAGGTAGCTCCCTGTTGTGCCTTCACTCATAGGAATCATCAGATTTACAAGGGACTTCTAGAGATCATGCAGACCAACCCCTGCTAAAGCAGGACTTCCTAAAGCTCATTACACAGGATTGCAATCAGGTGGGTTTGAATAAATCTCCAAAGGAGACTCTGCAACCTGCAACCTCTCTGTGCAGCCTATTGCAGTACTTTGTCATCCAAACAGTACAGAAGATTTTCCTTGTATCTAAATGGACATCCTGTGTTCAGCTGCCCCTCTTGCTAACCAACTGTGAACATGTTCCTGTGAGACTTGATCTAACTGATCCTGGTGTGGTGAGGAGATTGGACTAGATGATCTTTTGAGGTCCCTCCCAATCTCTAATGTTCTGTGATTCTGTGATTCAGTGAACAGTAAACACTGATATAAATGTGTTTAACAATCCCCCTCTTCAAAGACTTAATCAAAGCCCAAAGGAAATTCAGCTTCACTGAATCTGCAACCACAGTGCAACTATGTTAGCTTAGCACATTAAATTAAACTTCCAAAGCTGTCTGTCTGTCGCAGCAGTTCTAGTTTAAATACTAAAATTTAATACAGCTTTACTGGAAAACGATACCTACATTTTTTCTTTAGTTGATCTAGGCAATGGTTTCCTCCTTTTACAACAGATACAAAAAAGAGAGAGCAAAACTAGAAACATGCTGACAAGTAGTTTAAGAAAAACCATTTTTAAAAAGCCCTACTAACATTTATAATTCTGATCACCACTTCATGGAAAGGTTGCTACCTGGTCTAAACTGGGACTGAAGTCAGATCGGGGCTTCTAGTCTTCATGTGTTGAAATTGTTCCCAACTGAACTGTAGATTGACCTGATACTACAAAACATTCCTGAATACTTCAAATATCAAAGACTGATCTCAACAAATCATATAGCACTAAACTCAATAATGTGGTAAAAGGTGATTACTTATAACTATCTGAAGGGTGGTTGCAGTCAGACAGGGGTCAGTCTTTTCTCCCTGGCTACTGGAGACAAGACAAGGGGTCATAGTCTTAAGGTCCATCAGGGGAGGTTTAGACTTGACATTAGGAAAAAAAATTGCACTGAAAGAGTGATCGGGTTTTGGAATGGGCTGCCCACAGAGGTGGTTGAGTCACCATCCCTGGAGGTGTTCAAGGTTAGGCTGGATGAGGTGCTGAGTGGCATGATCTAGATGCTAGATGTTAGGATTACTGGGTTTTTTTGGATTTAGGTTGGACTGAATGATCTTTAAGGTCTTTTCCAACCTTATCATTACTGTGATACTGTGATACTTATTACCATTCCAGCCTCACAATACAGAATAAAAACCCCTGTGAATTCTCTTCCAAGCTATCTCATTTGTCTTCAAAGTCAAGGCTGCATCTTTGACTTTCTGGTATATAGACTTTACAGAATCTGCTACAGTACCATACAAAATTTGAAAAAAAAACTAAAGGAAATGAGAAAGTAATGTTTTTGAATCATGCCCCTCAAAAGTGCAAGTAGCTAAATCCACAACTAATGTAAGTGCATAGTAGCAGGAGCAGATCTCATTTACCCTAGCTGACTAATAATTTCATATGTTTATTTTGCTTGTGAAAAAACCCTTTAAATCTACATAGCAGTACTGCACAACTAATAGGGTCTTCTAACTTGATTTGTTCCCTAATTAGTTTTCAGATGTTGCTAGTCCTGAATGTTTTATGTGTCTTCACTATACATGTTTAAATGCACTTAGGCTGAAGATAAAAAAATAAAAAGAAATCTGATTCAGCTTTGACATTTTAAAAAAGCTCCTCTTCTAATATTGAGAAAGCACAATCCTAAAACAACTTTGTTAAAACAATCTCCCTTTTGAATTTCAGATCAGAGCACTTGGGATGTTTATAAACTCAAATTCCTAAAAAGAGTTCCAAAGACCATTATCAAATTAAAAATAGGTTTAAAAACGACAGTTTAAAGTGTCTCCCTAGAATTTTATGGCCTTCTGAAGAATCCTAGTACCTAACAACGAGAAGACAGACAGAAAGCAATACCATTCTGGGTACTCAAAATTAACATTTTTCCAACATGCAGTACTTTCTCAGTCCTGACCTCGTGTCTTGGCACAAGTTGTCACCCTTTAATTAAGATAGCACTACATGTAACTACAGAGCAGAAAGACTACTGGCTATTCTCATGACAGGAGACAAGACCATGAGAGGGTGTGCAAATCAGATAAGATGGCCTCTATCAGGCTTCTCAGGTCCTAATAACCAAATATATTAAAGATGTGTCTCTTGGTACTTGGATAGTTCCTATTGTGCACTGGCAGTGCCAGGAATTTTGCAGACCCAAGGAGGAAGACAGTCATTAGAAAGAGGAAAATTCATTCTGCTTGCAGTGAGACAAGAACAAGTATAGAATACACACAACAGTGTCCATCATCAGCATTCATGTGCAATAAGAAACTTAAACAAAGAAGCTCATCAGATGGAAAATGCATTTTTGTCTGCAGGGCTGTGGATCTGCCCACTCCCTTTGTGCATTGAAAGGCCTGGGGAGGAACTCAAACAAATATTGTCTTTAATTAGGCAATTTAGACTCTTGATACAGAGTAATCTAATGGTTTTGCTGGGGCAGAATCATAGGCCTGTAGGCCATTAGCTATTTTGAGTTAGCCAGGGCAGCTAAACTGAGTTGGAAGTTAGGGGTATCCCAAACCATAAACAACAGTCTCAGTAAGGAGGGAAGCGTCCTGAGAAAGTGCTTCTTTCTTGGGTTTCTCCTGACTCTATTCTTTTTCCTGCTCTTGAGATCTGCTTTCCAGTTTTTTGTGACCACCATACGTGTGCTGGGCTGAGTATAATTTTGCATAATTTATTTTGACATTAGTATTAGACTGATTGTTTCATTAAATCCATTTTCACTTCAACTTGGATGTGTATTTTTCCTTCTTGGCTGGGGATGGGTTATCAGGTGATAGAGCAACAGCTACAGTCTAGCCCTGGCTGTGGACTAAACATAGACAAGGTTAAAAGAGAATCAACCTGCCTTTGAAAAGTTGATTCAATCACACTTTTGCCTAGTATCTGGCAGTCTTAAAGGAAGCATTTTTTACCTAAGCAGCCAGAGGCCACAACTTTTCCCACACTTGAAAGTTCATTTGCTGGTGGAACCTGAATGCTCTACTTATTGACATTTTTGGCAGAAGGCTGTTTGTTCTGAATGCTTTCTGTATCATCTGTTTTGAGAAGAATTTAAAGCCTTTCAACATATTTTTGATGGAATCCTCGAGTCTTGGACTTAGCTTTCTTCAGTGGGGAGTGCCAAGAGTTGTCACAGCTGACACATTAACCCTAGGCTACTACTCCTTTTGAGCAAAGAGCAGATTTCCTCTCCATGTAGCATTCTGCACATCAGACTCCTATCTATTTAACAAATGCATTCACCTTGCTGAAGGCCTCAAACCTGTTGTCTGTATACAATTTAAGAATTGAATAGTTCACAACAATTAGGCCTGCCTGACCTCTTTTTTATTTGTTCCACCTGCCCCCAAGTTTCCTTGGGAAATCAAAGATTTGTATGCAAAGCCTGCTGGATCAAACAACCAGCAACCCATATAACTCAATTTGCCACACTGGGTGGAAAACAAGAAAAGTTAAAAAACTGTTCTTGCAAGAAACAGAAATCAAAGAGCAGGAGAAACACAAAGCAGCTCAGCTCAGTCTCAGCAGGTATTAAATCCAAAGGATAAAATCCGAAACAGTGCTGGATGTAAGGAAGTTCTCATAAAAATGCAGGTCCTCATGGCTTGGATTCTCCTCTCTCAAGGAGGTGTGGACAAATTTCTCTCATGGAGTGTTAGTATCATTGCAGAGAATCCAGGTGAGTGCTGTTTTCTGACAGTTACTGCACATTATCATAACCAACTTCAAGAATAACTTCTAAATGAAATGTAGTTAAGCTCTCTTAATTCCAATTGCCCTTTATTTTAAAGCTTAATTACAGTAGTACAAGACTATTATGGAATGATAATAAAAATTTATTTCAACATCAATAAGTAAACACTAGGTTTTATTTTCCTACTGTGAGATGTATTCAACCTAATGGGCTGATAATTCCATTTAATTGTATGCAGAGCAATTTCTGGGTGTCTGCTAGACACCCACAATTAGAATTACTGGGTAATTTCTGTCAGGTATCATAAAATGGCAATGGCTGCTTCATTACAAGATAATAAGACTTTTCAAAACCAACAAAATTGTTCTTAATATGAATCAGCAGCTCTGCTCAGCTTTATTTGATTGTCAGCAAAAGAAGAGGAGAAAAATTGGAGGCTTGTACAGTCAGATAACACAGTGCCCTTCTGGCGTTACCAGTAAAATGTAAATTAAATTGTAGCAGAACTGATCTTACATCATTGAGGTGTCAGGAGAAGTGTAGTGAAGGCTGTGAAATCTCTGTGTTGAGACCTGATGTACGTAGTTAGCATTAATCATTAATGACTTAGCATTAAGTCATTCTGGCTATGTCCATTTATGTCGAGTTGTGTCCAGTGACAGGACAAGGAGCACTGGGCACAAACATAAACATGAGAAGTTTCATTTAAAGATAAGGAAAAACTTCTTTCCAGTGTGAGTCCCAAAGCCCTGGAACAGGTTGCCCAGAGAGGCTGTGGAGTCTCCTCTGGAGGTGATAAAATCCCACCGAGATGCAGCCCTACACAACGTGCTTTAGGCAATGCTACTTTAGTGGCGGGGTTCAGACTTGTAGATCTTTTGAAGTCCCTTCCAACTTCAATAGTTCTGATTTGCACTGGCTGAAAAATGATCAGCATGCAATTATGGCCCAAGTCCTGAATCAGACCAAATCAGACTGCTGTCAGACACACATCTGTAAGTCAGAAGACATTCATTAACAAACCTGAAGTTGTTAATGAAGAAACATTTCCAAGTTGAAAACCTTCCTGAATAGGTCTTGTTTTCCAAACATCCTGATTGTATGCCACCAGCATTATTTCACTGATTACTGAAATACAATGATCAATAACAGATTTGCCTACTCAATACCAGGCAAATAACCAGGTTCTGAAAAGAGTAAGAAAGGCCCAGTTTAAGACTTCAGAGAATCGTCCAAATCTAACAAAACTGTTGGATCGAGCTCTTGGGCACTTTTAATTTTATTTCTACTCCAGAAAAATATAAGAAGACAAACTGACTTTTTCTAACCATCTACCAGCTGGTGGCTGTCCTTTTACAAACGATCTTGGGTCTATTTCAGGATTCAAAATAAAGACTTTTTAATTGGGAAGAGGCTAAGGAGTGGAAGATGTGATAGCATAGGTACTGAAACTAAAGATTCAAATAAAGAATGTGAAAATCCAGAGCTCCTACATTTGAGGCCTTTACATGTAGTATTCCAAACCTTATCAAAGTGTCTTTCCCAATTCTCCTAGAGCTGCACAGCAGGAAGCTGGATTGCCAGGACAATTTTGGCTTCTTCTAACACCAAAGAAACCAGTGTCTACCTAGAAAAGCAACTCTAGTGATTCAGTACAACACCCCACTTTTCACCACAGCTTGAACTACAATCAAATCAGCTTCTTCTTCCCATGTAAGAAGGAAAACAAAGCAAACCAGACACTGGGATAAAAAATATCTCTGTTCCTGGAGAAGATGGATATTCTCCTTCTCTTTTCTCAAACTTCCTCATCTGCCTTTCAAAATGCATCACCAAGAGAAGAACAATTCCATTTCTCAGGCTTTCCCACAAGGAATGCATGTTTTATAACTTTTCTGAGAATGCTTTCTTGTCCCAGTGACCTGGCGACACCGATTTATGAAGTCTAGTACTGATCTGTAGCCAGACAGGTATCATTACTGCAGTTTTTCCTTTTCCAAAGTACCTCTCTATGACGGGTTTGTGTCTAGGAGCAATCTCTGTATCAGACACATGTCCTACGTAAGACTAGATCCACCTTCTCTCAGTATCAACCACTTACTGCTCTTCAGCTCAGAAACTTGAAGAGGGTGATCAAACTTTCCAAGTGCTCTACTCAGATAAAGGCAAGCAATTCCTTGAGATGTGTGTAAGTAGGTCAGACCAGCATTTGCATACCAACTAACATCAGTTCCAATTCACCAAATTATGCTGTGATGAGAAAGCTAAAGCATCTGAACATTTTGCGGACAGAAAAACCAATTTGTAATGCTCCCATTAGAAGAACCGTCATTCTACCAACATAGTGTTTTCCTTGTCTCTGCACTAAACATTTGACAATGGTTCAAGAACTTGTTGTGTCCTGCTGCATTAGAACAGATATTATTTGACCTAGGAAGTTAACGACAGAAGAAGGAAAACATTGTGGATGGGCAATTCCTGTCCTATAAAACATGGTGTGATTTTTATTAATAAACACAAGTCTACGTTGTTTTCACAGTATCACAGTATCACAGTATTACCAAGGTTGGAAGAGACCTCAGAGATCATCAAGTCCAACCTGTCACCACAGAGCTCAAGGCTAGACCATGGCACCAAGTGCCACGTCCAATCCTGCCTTGAACAGCTCCAGAGTTGGCGACTCCACCACCTCCCCGGGCAGGCCATTCCAGTGGCCAGTGACTCTCTCGGTGAAGAATTTTCTCCTCACCTCAAGCCTAAATTTCCCCTGGCGCAGCTTGAGGCTGTGTCCTCTTGTTCTGGTGCTGGCTGCCTGAGAGAAGAGAGCAACCTCCTCCTGGCCACAACCACCCCTCAGGTAGTTGTAGACAGCAATAAGGTCTCCCCTGAGCCTCCTCTTCTCAAGGCTAAACAATCCCAGCTCCCTCAGCCTCTCCTCATAGGGCTTGTGCTCAAGGCCCCTCACCAGCCTCGTTGCCCTTCTCTGGACACGCTCAAGCACCTCAATGTCCTTCCTAAACTGAGGGGCCCAGAACTGGACACAGTACTCAAGGTGCGGCCTAACCAGTGCAGAGTACAGGGGCAGAATGACCTCCCTGCTCCTGCTGGCCACACCATTCCTGATGCAGGCCAGGATGCCATTGGCCCTCTTGGCCACCTGGGCACACTGCTGGCTCATGTTCAGGCGGGTATCGATCAGCACCCCCAGGTCCCTTTCTGTTTGGCTGCTCTCCAGCCACTCCGACCCCAGCCTGTAGCTCTGCATGGGATTGTTGTGGCCAAAGTGCAGCACCCGGCACTTGGACTTATTGAACGCCATCCCGTTGGACTCTGCCCATCTGTCCAGGCGGTCAAGGTCCCGCTGCAGAGCCCTTCTGCCCTCCAACTCAGACACATCTGCCCCCAGCTTTGTATCATCTGCAAACTTGCTGATGACTGACTCAATGCCCTCATCCAGATCTTCTATGAAAATGTTAAAGAGGATGGGGCCCAGCACTGATCCCTAAGGGACACCACTAGTGACCGGCCGCCAGCTGGATGTGGCACCATTCACCACCACTCTCTGGGCTCGGCCCTCCAGCCAGTTCCTAACCCAGCACAGAGTGTTGCCGTCCAAGCCATGGGCTGACAGCATGTGGATTAAGCTGGCAACAGTCTACCAATATAACTGTCACAGAGTTGTACTGGTAATTTTAAGATTTGTTCTCCATAGGTAATGCTTTTAATTGTTTTTCTGAAGAGAAGAAAACATGAGAAGGGGAAAATATCACACAGAAAGGACTATGATTTCATTATTGCTGCATCTAAAATAATTGTTTACAGCACTAGTGAATACAGAGGCCTATGCATACAAATTATTCTCATATCTAGGTCACAACGTCTTTCAATGTGATTTCTAATTAGCTAGCAGAAATTACCATTCCAAACAAACATTTCATGAAATTGATGACAGTGAACTTAAAGTTTACCAATAAGCAATTCCAAAGGTGAAATCTTGATATGTATATTGACCACAAGAAATGTCAGCAAGAAGAGTTATTCCTCACAACCACCACACACCTCATCCAGTTGCAGCTCTTTAACTTGAAAAAGCTTTTAATTTTCACACAGATGGCGATCAAGCTCAGATAAGTAGGTTGCCTGGATAGAAATATTTATATAATGGTGGAGTAACTGCATTGAAATAAACAGATTTGCACCAAGAAAGAGCAGATTCATACTTTCCACCCCTAATATGGTGATATAAGTCAGGAACCGCAAAAAAGTGATGCAGCAGGACACATCAGTGTGTGGCCTAAATTAGATCCAGCTATACCAATAACTTTTTACATTGATTTACCCCTATAAATTCAGATTACAGTACCAAAGATCAGTAAGGAGGGAAGGGGAAGTTAGAAGAGACCTCTGGAGATCCTCCAGTCCAACACCTCTGCTAAAGCAGTTTTACCTACAGCAGGTAAGTCTAGCTAAGCAAAGAAAGCAAGCTTTGAAAGTCTCAGTATCCAAACAAAGACTTTTGCTTAATTCACTGCAAAAAAAAAAAGAATTAGGATTCACACTCCTCATTGCTAATGAGCTCAGGCAGAACACACTAAACAAATATGACTCTGTTACTCCACTCTCCATCCAAATCATGCTAGTGTTACCTAGGAGGTAGAGAGTGAGTTAGGGTATAAAAAGTCATGAGGGGTAATACTTGGCAGGGGGGGAAAGAATAAAGACCTATTAGAAATGGCTTATGAGCTGTATTCCTCTTCCTCCACCCAAGACAGGAATGCCTTCTTGGTAAGAACTGCACCTTCATCAGATGGTGAAAATACCTGAGACTGTTTTCTTTTTGCTAGCATTACTATTATCTATTAGTTTTTGGCATTATTGCAGCATGTGCAGTTCAAATTCTGTTGTAACTTGTGCTTGAATAAATTTTTAACTTCCTTTTGGACTCTAGCAGGGAAATGCTGAACTCTTAAACTCTTTTGCTTTTGTGAAACTGTTTCAGTGCCAGCTTTCAGGCTGTGGCAGGCAAAAGTTAAACGCCCACCTTTTACTCTACAAATTTTAAACAAAGGCATTAGCTAGTCTTTTCACCCATATCTTGTTTATGAGCTTCTCTCTGTGACTTGGAGTCACTTACAGTCATTAGAATGAGTAAGTAATATTCCCATAGTCAGGAACTAACTCCCAGAATGGTCTCACCTAGGCCAGATATAAATGCTGCTAAATTCAACAGAGCATCATAATACCATTTTTCAATACTAGATTCATGGCATGGCTGCCTTGATAGCAAAATTAAGGAGAGAACTTCTTTTCCTATTGAAGGTGACAGAAAATAGATTTGGACATTACTGAAAACACCTACTCAACAAACACAAGGTAAACAAATGTGCAGACAGGACAACAGTAGGGAGATAGACATATTCAAAGAATAGATGGAGAAAGACATTGAAAAACTGCATTTTTACTCATTTTCCTCACTCAAGAAAGCAGCTTTTCCCAGTGCTCCCCTCTTCTTTTGAACACCTGCGGTAGGACCTCCTGTTCCTCTTGAAATCACTCTAAAACAAACTGCATACAAAAGTCTAACTCCTCGTAACAACACGAGCAAAAACTAAAACCCAATCAATTGGTGGATCCAATTTTCTTTCTGTCTACTAAATGCAGTCAGTCCTACCTGAGTCCTGAACCAATTAACTGGCATACCACAGCAGGAAACCTACCTTCTTCCCCAATAATTTGATATTTCCATCACTGCTAGCTAGCAATAACTAATCTGTGAAATTTCAACAGAGAGGCCTCATGCCAGCAACCTGATAATTTGTTCTGTGTTTATGATACAACTAAAGAGAGCAGTGAAGCCTAAATACTTAAACCACCCCCCATGCTGATGAGTGGACTTGAAAGTAACACCTAGTAACAGCTCTGCAGAACTTTTGTTTTCCTTTTGTGGCAAGACTGTTGCAGAAGCTCAAGCTCAAAACAAATTCTTTTTGAGCAGAGATTTGCATCCTCATGGATCAAGTAACTTCCAATGCTAAAGTACTTTCAGAAGAATTCAGGGAGCATAGGATATGTGGCCTGTTTAACATTTTGCTTCCTTTGCAACCTCTTACAACTACAACTTTCAAAACAGCCCTATTGCTCTTTAGTGCACATGAAGTTAAGAGGCTCAGTAAGGGTTTGGAACAATTTCCTGGGACAAGGAAATACCACATTAATAATATAAATGTTATTGTTAGAATTTTGGTGGGCTTAAGGAAACCATGCCCTGAGCAGCTCTAGAAAGGAAAAGGATTATGACTAACAAAAGCAAGAATCATATAGTACTTCAAGGAGTTAACTAGAGACATTAACACATTCAAGATCCCCAGACAGCTAGTGCTCTCAAGAGAGCAGTTCGCAGCACTCAAGCAAATTACCAGACTACTCCAAATTCCCTTCCAAGACTTCTTAAAACATAAGGCAGGTTCTAGCACAGAGGTCAGGCAGCTTTTTTCCATGCTCCCAAGTTTGGGGGTGTGGATACAGTTCTCCTCCACTCTTTGCAAAGAAGTGGCTATGCAATGCTGAGCTGAGACACATATACTCTCTTTGTGGGGTGAACATTGTGACTATGTTACTCTTTGAACCTTTCTCTGCAAATACCACACCTGATATCACCCAGTAGCAGCACAGGACAGATCCACTTTGGGCCTGTGCTCAAGGATCCATTCCTTCTCGCTTACAACTAGAGACACGACTGATGACCTGTGCTTTGCCTTGCTCAGCACACACAGCATCTTGGATCAGCAAGAATTGCTGCCTTTCTTCCCACAGCACACGCTATAACCCCATCACCCATCCAGCGCCACATAAATTATTCATGAATGAAACAACGGTTTTCAGCTTTGATAATTTATTGCTACACCAAGGGGATATGTGAGACAAAATGTAACTGATATGGGAGTCTGAGCTTTGGCAGCTTTCATAATGCTCATTCGTCTAGTATTTTCCATCATTAATCCTTGTGCTTTGCTGTTTAGAACATTTACCCAATGACAGGCATATTGCCCCATTGATATGGATCCAGTATATAGGTTTGCTACCTGCAAACAGAAAGCATGTTTTTGTTTGTGAGACTCAATTTATTGAAGTGCTGACATCAGATTCGGCAAAGTATTACTGTCAGGAGGGTCTCACACAGACCTGAGTAGGTCTACTTGTTGAAAAAAAAAGCCTGCAGATATCAGAACAAGCTAGTGAAGATGGGTCCCAGGTATGCATGTAACAATAATGTAATCAATAAGAATTAGTTTAACAAGAATTTATTACTCAGCCTCACAAACAATTCCTCTACCTTTTTTGCCAGAAAAATAATACAGTCTTTCACTTGACCTGAATCAGTTTTATTTACTGAGAGCCTCATCAGAAAGCTCCAATTCACCATGGCAACACACAAGTGTGGGGAAGAACTCTGTTGTCCTGTGTTTTTCTAGGGTAGGGTTAATTTTCAGTCAGGATGGCAGGACCAAGCCATCCAATGGGTTATTCAACACCACACTGATGTCCTGGCAAATATATATAGCTGGGAAGGGGCTGGCTGGGAAAGGTAGGCATTTTCAAAGGGCAGCAGTGGTGAGCAATGTGCTGTATGTGAACCTCTTTGTGGTTGTTTCCTTTCTCTGCATTGCTAAACACTCCTTACCTTACTCAGCTTTATTCTACCTTCCCTTCTTCTCCTCTCAACTTGGAGTAGGAGAGGTGAACGAGCAGCTGAGGGGTGCTTAGTTGCCAGCCGGGTTCAAAAAATGAGACCTGGGCAGCACCAGGCGCTGGGGTGTTCACTGTGTTATTTCATTAATATAATGATACATCTGGCAGATCTGATCCCTCTTAATGATAAGAAATTAACAAGATCATGAGTGATGTACCTCTGAGTAAATTCTTTAAGACCAAGAAATCCAAGTGCTCATTTCAAAATTATGCCATAAATTCAAAGAAAAATATTCTCTTTCTTGCTGATTTTTTGTTTGCAAAACTGTAAACTTAAAGGAAAAAGAAAACAATAAACTTAAACTGCTATTTCACATAAGCAGTCATGAAACACATGATTCTCTCTACTTGTAACTCATCACCTCTGAAAAAAAATAAAGTTTGAGCTCTGCCTGTGCTTCCTAACAGGAATTCCCACTGCTCACGTTGAGTTCAGCGAGGTACAAAAGACAAACCCCCCAGTGTTTCCATAGCACTATGACTACCTGTGCAGTTATGCATTAGAGATATGATTTACAGATCAGAGACACAATAGTTCATATAACAAGTTATCATACCCAGAGTAGATATCAGAATTGATCTGAACTTCAAGGGAGGTCTTATATATTAAGATGTGTTCATCCAGAAGAAACAAATAAAATACTGCTGAAAACCCCTCATAGTTTTTTGATGGTGGTTTTCAAAGTTACAGTTAGTGAGCACCAGATCTAATAGTTGCTTTGCTCAGTGGATATTTATGTTTTCTGACAATTCTGAACAGTTTTGGAGTAAAAATCATAAAAACTATCAAAACATGTTTTAAAATGGACTCTCACACAAATGGCACTTAAACTTATTGTTAAAATTATCAGTTGTCAGCAAACAGAGGAAAGAGTATTTCCACCTAAATTCAATAACATATTGATTTATTTATTTAATTTACCTAACTAAGACCTGAATGTCAGAATCTATTTTAATCCCAGAGCTACTGGATCTCTACTTTCTGATAGCAGTCACATTATTCAGAAAATACAAAATAACAAGTTGAACACATGTTTTCTATTGAGATCTGGGAGAAGTCCTAACAAGTTTTATTAACTTGGCACACTGAGTACTCTCAGAAACTTACATGCCAGGAAACATGTAATGATTTTCATTCATTTGCTTGCATTTGCAATGATTTGCATGAGTTTTCCTGCAATAACAGTTTTTATCCTCCAGCTTTCTCCAGATTCATTCCTGAGTGAAAACTCACAATTAAATCCAGTATAAATGAGGGAAGTCAGAACTGTGCATCCCCCTTGCAAGATCATGCCCAGTTTTGCCCAACTGACATTCCCATTGGGAACGGGTCTGGCAGATTTCTGCCTATTTTGTTTACACATTTTCCTGGCCTTGCCTGTTCCTTTTTTTTTTCTAGTGGGTCATCCTCCACAGACCACATTCATCCAAAGCAGAAAACAGATTGAGATGTAAGAAGCTAATTGCTTTCTAAGCAACAAGGTTGGCAAAGAGCTTGGAGAACAAATCTTACGAGGAGCTGTTGTGAGAGCTGGGGCTGGTTAATATGAAGAAAAGGAGGCTAAGGGGAGACCTCATCTACAGCTACCTGAAAATAGGTTGTAGAGAGGAGGATGTTGGTTTCTTCTCAGTTACAGGTCTCCCAAGGGCAAGAAGAAATGGCCTCACATTGTACCAGGGAAGGTTTGGACTGCACATTAGGAAAAACATTTTTATTGGAAGGGTGCCCAGGGAGATTAGAAGTCATATAGATATAGATATGGAGCTTATGGACATGGTTTATCAGTGGGTTTATTCAAGTTGGATGAATGGCAAGACTTGATGTCCTTAAAGGTCTTTTCCAACCTAAATGATTCTGGGACACCTGTATACTAGTGCTGTTTCCCAGTGTATCCTGTTGGTAAGTCACCTTTTCAATTCCCATATTGGAATCACAGAATGTTACAGGTTGAAAGTGACCTCAAAAGGCCACCTAAGTCCAATCCTCCCTGCTGGAGTGGGGTAAGTCTACAGTACCTAGTGTACCCAGACTGTCTTCTCTCCCATCCAAATACAAACCAGGCCCAACTCTGCTTAGTTAATCCAACATTCCATCTCTGTGTCTCTTCACCCACTCCTATTCTGGAAGTTCACTGGCTGAGGACCTGTCCCTTACGATACAATTACACAACCAATAGCATAGTGGGCCTTGACGTTGATTGAAGCTGACAGCTGCTGTGTTTAAGTATATCTTAACAGCAATAAACAGAACAAATATGAAATGCTACAGTGGGGTTTCTTCAGCAGGAAAGGCATTCTCTGTACAGTGCTGTATGTTAGTCAGCATCAGTGCAGTGACCAACAGTACTCAGACACACAGAAAAAAACACATCCTTTAAGCACATCCCACTAGCATTTGCTCTTTTTACTATTATTACAATCCAATCATATTGAGACTTTTAGAGCACATTACTGGGAAAAACAAACAAACAACAAATAACACAATTGTTCTGACTCAGTAGAAAATCACTCCTGTTTCACAAGGAAATTGCAAACACTAATAACATGGCCAGCTCAATTGTACTTTCCTAGCTGCACTACTGCTAGGGACTATTCCTCCCACGGGTAGCAACCAGGTAATCTGAAACTTACTTACATCTCTCTGTAGGTTCCCCACTGTTGCAACCACACGTGTACAAGTGATGATGCTTGAAGTTTACAGTTACTACCAAGAATAGGTCTGCAGAAAGCCTCTTGCTTATACCTGCTCCTATGAAGATCATGGTCACTGCTAAATTGCCACAGTGGAGATGTAGGAAGCTAGAGGCTGCACCTGCAGGGAAGAACAGAGAGGACAGGTGATTTTAAAATGAACAGGATATTCACAGTATCACAGTAATTATAAGGTTGGAAAAGACCTTAAAGATCATCCAGTGCAACCTAAATCCGAAGAAACCCAGTAATCCTAACATCTAACATCTAGATCATGCCACTCAGAACCTCATCCAGCCTAACCTTGAATACCTCCAGGGATGGTGACTCAACCACCTCTGTGGGCAGCCCATTCCAAAACCAGATCACTCTTTCAGTGAAAAATCTTTTCCTAATGTCAAGTCTAAAACTTCCTTGATGGAGCTTAAGACTATGACCTCTTGTCTCCAGTAGCTAGGGAGAAAAGACCAACCCCTGTCTGACTACAACCACCTTTCAGATAGTTATAGACAGCGATAAGGTCACCCCTGAGCCTCCTCTTTTCCAGGCTAAACAAACCCAGCTCTCTCAGCCTCTCCTCATAGCGCTTATCTTCCAGCCCCTTTACCATTCCAGTTGCCCTTCTCTGGACTCGTTCCAGCACCTCAACATCCCTCTTAAACTGAGGGACCCAGAACTGAACACAATACTCCAGGTGCAGTCTAACGAGTGCCAAATACAGGGGAAGCATAACCTCCTTTGGCCTGCTGGCCACACCATTCTTGATGCAGGCCAGGATGCCACTGGCCCTCTTGGCCGCCTGGGCACACTGCTGACTCACGTTAAGTTTGCTGTCCACTAGCACCCTCAAGTCTCTCTCCCTCTGAGAACTCTCTAAGAACTCCATTTCCAGCCTGTACTTCTGCCTGGGATTGTTATAACCAAAATGCACTTAGACTTGTTAAAACTCATCCTACTGGAGTCTGCCCATCTCTCCAGTCTGTCCAGATTCATCTGCAGGGCCCTCCTACCCTCTAACAGATCAACACAGGCTCCAAGCTTGGTATCATCTGCAAACTCCATCCCATCATCAATATCATCAATGAAGGTGTTGAACAGGACCAGACCCAACACCGACCCTTGGGGGACACCACTAGTAACTGGTCGCCAACTAGATGCGACACCATTTACTACCACTCTGGGCTCGTCCATCCAACCAGTTCCTGACCCAGCATAGAATATTCCTGTCAAAGCCCCTTGCTGCCATCTTCTCCAGGAGTATATCATGGGAGACTGTGTCGAATGCTTGACTGAAATCCAAGTACACCACATCCACAGCCTTCCTCTCATCAACCAGTCGAGTTACTTGATCATAAAAGGAGATCAGGTTGGTCAAGCAAGACCTACCCCTCCTAAATCCATGTTGACTGGGCTTAATCTCTTGGCTGTCACGCAGTTGTTGCATGATAGCACTCAGCATTATCTGTTTCATAATATCTGTTCAATCCCATACACATCACATCATATCAAGTGTAAAGCTGTGGGGCCACATGGGTCAGCCCTCTTTGGTCCTCTCTTCCCTCTTTACCGCTCTTCTTCAATGACCAGTGTCCAAAGGGGACAGTCAGTTTTACCTTCAATCTCATATCTGTGCATTCCCACATTCAGTGGCAGAACCCAGCTCTTATATTTGGTTCCTGTCTGCTGAGCCAAATCTGAGACTTCCTCAGCATCTCCACCAGTATAATTGTCAGCAAGGGGATTGCCTTTATTGTTGGGTTTGTATGTATTTCATATTATTTTTGTTTCATTAAAGCTGTTGAAGTTTTCAAATCTGCAAGTCTTTCTCCTTTATTCCCTTTGGCTTCCTCTTTTGGAGAAGGAGAGTGATCATAATGATCATCCTTCATTCGTCTCCTGACCAGCCCAGCCTCAAACCATGATAAGAAACCAGTCTTTCAGAGAGTCTGGGATGCATACGCCTTGTATAAAGTAATGCAATTTTTTTTCTGTGGATTTTTGTCCCAGCGAAGGAAAGCTGATGTCCCTATTGATTAACACACATAAACTACAAACCAATCAGCTATGTAGAGAAACATGCATTTTGCTAACTGAGACTTAAGTAATGTAATAAAGACCTGGATGCTAATTCAGTCATACACTTAAGCTTAACAATATCAGCACTTACAATCTACAATTTCCTCTTTGACTGGTACATTAAACCAAGTCGAAAATTACTTCCTAAAACCAACACACGTAAATAATCCAGACTCTCTTAATATTAAGGACATGCTATTTGCTTCTGGTCTAGCTAAGCAGTTTCCAGTCTGCAATCAAAATTTCTCAAGACTTGAGATTCAGTCTTCTTGTCAATGCACAGAGAAGCACAACCACAATATTATTAGTCATAATAAGCTGTTTCTAGGATTTGCTAGCCATGCTGCATACCTACATACCCTCAGAAGCTCCTGGAATGTGTCCGGAGGAGAGCAACTAAAATGATCAGAGGGCTGGAGCACCTCCACTGTGAGGACAGGCTGACCAAGCTGGGGTTTTTCAGGCTGGAGAAGGGGAAGCTCTAGCTTCTAGCAGCTTTCCAATATCTGAAGAAGGCTACGAGAAAGCTGGTGTAGGGCTTTTTACATGCGTGCATAGAGAGAGGACAAGGGGAAAGGGCTACAGATTTGAACAGGGGAGATTCAGGTTGGATGTTAGGAAAACATTCTTTCCTGTCAGGGTGGTGGACAGGCTCAGACCCTCCCCACAGCCGGTCACCCGGACAGCTGCAGGTCCCTGAGGCACGTTCGCCCTTTTAACTGCGGCTTTCGTTCGCCTGGAGACCATTTCTGGATGTTTTAATCCTTAAGAGAGTGGGGGCTTCCAGTCAACGCAGCCTGCGCTGCCCGCCCTCCCTTGTTCCCGCCTTCACGCTGGGCCCGGCTCGCGCCCCCTCAGCGAAAGCTGCCGCCTCGCGGGTGACTGAGCGCTCGGCCTGACCGCGTTCGAGTGTCCGCGCGCGGCTCCTAGCCACGCTCCCTCCGCCCCTGGTCCGCGCTGGGGCTCGGGCTGTGACTGCGGGGGCTCCCTGCGCACGGAACCCGCTGTGCGCAGCGATCCAGCCCTCCTTTCGGGCTGCTCGCGGTTCTGGCCACTGTTAGCCCTTAGTGGCAGATGCTCCAGAAAAATGCCTCAGAGAGAAACTACAATCGGTTACAGTGTTTAAAGCTTATCAGCGTATCGATGTACCAATGCCACTACATCAATATCACTGTGTCAATACCACCACATCAATACCACTAGCACCAAGCCCTTGTGGTTCTGCATGTATCAGCACAAACAGCTGAGCAGGCAAACGCATTACAAAACACTGCATTATAAAATATCGCAAGCGGCTGACGAAGATCCTGTGACTGCATTACACTGTATTACGGTCACACATCCTTCTCTTTGTTAACGTGCCTGAATTCATAGAATCATAGAATTCTTAGAAACATTCCTTTTTTTTCTTGCTAGGCACTCACAGCTTACAAACACCTATAGTCAGCTGTGTCAGAGGCCAAGGCTTACTCAGCTGTGTCCTTTTAACCCTTGTTTGAGGGGAGATACATTCCTTAGATTCCTTGCTAGGATCTGTAGATTCTCTATTAACTGAGTGGAGCCTTTGAGGCTGTGAAAAATCTCTGCCTTGGAAAGGATCTTACAAGTCAAGATGAGCCAAAGCTTACTCTAATCACATTTATCATTAATGTGCCTTTGCACCTCTTCAGCTCTGAGATTGTCTTCATTCCTTTGGGAAACTAATTCATTTGTACTTCTGACCAGGTTCTCCTGTCTGCCTTTCCCATCACCAAGCATGGAAGATGTTTTACCTCTCAACTGACTGTAGAACAAAGGTGTATCCAGCCCTGATGCCTGATTCAAAGGAGTCCCTGAGACCCATCTCTCTTTAATAATAGTCTCCTCCTAGTGCAGAAGAGATGCCAAGATACACAGTTTTTAAAAAGTACTTTGATTTCATTCTCTTCACTTAAAAATTAAATAAGGAGATGATCTTTTAAGATCTACTCCCACGTGAATCTGAAACACTGGGATGCTGCAGAGTTCAGGGTGCACCTACAAGGGATATTTGAAAGATAAGGCAATATTTTCTGCCATCAGGTAACAGACAGACTCTAGGAACCATTAAAAGGTTCATCAATCTACTCTGCAAATAGACACTCTGTATCAGCAGTTGTCTTCATCAAGGACATTGCAGGAATAATAAACTGGTAAAATACTAGATAGTATGTAAAGTGAATGGATCATGATGTCTGAGTGCCAATACAGGAAGCAAATACCCTGAAGCACAAGAGATTTTTAATCACTCAGGGAAGTCATAACATCATCTGGAACTGGAACTGAAGTGAGAAGAACATAAAGTAAAACAAGGTCAATTTTATGTGCATACATTTAGTAGATGGGACAATTCTTCTTCAGAACCAGCGTGGAGAAACCGTTTGGACGAAGATGCAGTTTTTCACAGTCTTAACACTGTTGCTCTGTGAGCCTGGCAGCAAATGGAAAAAGCTTTAGACAGCCACAGGAGAACAAGGGTGGCTACTCCTTGCTGGATGCTCA
The DNA here is from genome assembly GCA_013400115.1 of Rhinopomastus cyanomelas. Classification (NCBI taxonomy): domain Eukaryota; kingdom Metazoa; phylum Chordata; class Aves; order Bucerotiformes; family Rhinopomastidae; genus Rhinopomastus; species Rhinopomastus cyanomelas. The sequence continues at coordinate 1,192,302 of VXBP01004734.1, forward strand.
TGTGGGAGAATATATGATAAACCGGAAGAGCCTCTGCATCTGCAAAAAGATCTTCAGTTGCAGTTTGTGATAACCAGACCCATTTATGGGGAAGATTACCAAGCCTTGCATCCCCCATAACTGTAAGCTGCCCCCATACAGATGATGGACTGTTTACTGTTAGGACTTCTTCCTAGTTATCCTCTGTTCAGTTTCATTCACATACCTGGGGAGAAAACTACTCACTTCTAAAACTACTGTGATCAATCCCAGCCTGAGGGACTGCTGACAACTGGGTATCTGCAGTGCGTGTCGAGGCGTGATGGAGCATCCTACAAAATGCACCATCAATTCTGCCCAAAAGTGTTCTGCCTAATTAGGATTAGGTGCTGGGGGAAAAGCTCAGTCAGAGAGGTTAAAGTAGTTTGCTCAGGCTTATGCAACAGAGCAAAACTGGGTAGATGATGTCCAATTTACTTTTAGCTTCACTTCTCATCCCCTGGATCAGACACATTTCTTGATAAAAACAGGTTTGTATAAAATTATTTTATTATAAAGACTAAGATAGGGACAAGAAAAACAGCTGGAGTTCTGACGTCTTATCTCAGCTGACAATCTGACCTGTTCATCTATAGTATGGATAATCACTTTTTCCCTACATCAAAATGTGTTGGCAGTTAATAGCAGCAACTTTCTTTTTTTTTTTTTATTAAAAATACAGTGTTCTGCAGATCATAATTATTTGGGAAAAATGTCTAAGATAATTTGGCATGTGAACAGACAGAAGGTTTTATCATCCCCTGAAGAAAAAATACAGCCAGTGTTCATTGAGAAAACATTCTAAGCTTTTAAAAGCAAAAAGGGAGAAAATTAACAACTGGATGGTATTTTAGGAGAGATGAGGAAGCAGACTTTTTCTGTTAATTCATTAAAATCTGCCCTGTGACCCTGTCTCAGCACACCAAGGCCTGAAGTGCAGAGCTAACACAGTGATTTGGGTTGTGTGTGCAGCATATGCTTTTAACGATGCACATATTTCACAGCAGCCAGAGCAGGAATGTGCTATTTCCACACATTTTGTCATTTTCTTTTTTTTTTAACATGTTCTAGATCTTTAGAAAAATACATAACAAGGTGCTACATTTGCCTGAGGACAAAATGGGTGCAACCTCTCTTGCATCTTGTGTTTCTGTTAAGGGCTTGATCTTCTAGGAAATCTGACAGTTGCATGAAAATTGCCTCATCCCTCTCAATCCACCTCAGCAGAGATCCAGCCTACTCACTGCAGTGTTGAACTCCAGCTAGCTGAAATAAATACGTCTTTGTTCATCAGTTTCAGCCCTAAAGGAGAGCAGCCAGGTCAAGACAAACAGGGACTTCCCCGTGTCCCACTACTGGGATTTTTTTACATGACCTTTATAATCAGCCAGTATGAAGCCACACACTGAGAAAACTCTGAAAACACACAAGTTGAGGTGATGATCCCCAACACAGAAGGGTCAATCTCCCTCTGAAGCTTTGCAGACAACTTAAATAAGAACAAGCCCCCCAGACTTCCAGACATGCTCAAAGTGCCTCAGCAAAGGAGAGCTACTAAAGCCAGCATCACATTTCCCAAACAAGGGAAGGAAAGGTCTTCTCTGGAAAGTGCTCACATATCTGACACTGGTGACAGAACTGTCTGGATATATCCATTCAAGCCACACCACTGCTGACGACAGCAGTATATTTGCAGCATTATAACTCAGCTAGCATCCTTAAACTCTGTGCATGAGCCTATAGATTATACAAGTCTAGGTGTTTGTGACAGTAAGTTACCTTTTTATTACCAGAGCTCTAATTCTTGATGCAAAGAATTGTTATGAAAAACACTTACAAACTAATCCAGGTTCTTCAACAATTTACAACTGAAAATGATGTTTAACAGACCACAGTGATTGCTGTCCAGAACTCTTCCGAGAGGCAAAACAAACATCTAAGTTATAACTTTCTAACATCTGCTTCCTCTAGGGGAGGATTTGTATGAGGTTTGACAGATGCGAGAGCTCTGAAGAATGACTGTTATGAATGAGCCAGCTAGCAGAGTCTTGGAAAATGCAGCCAATCTCAGATTATTGAAATGAGCTCCAACCCAAGGCAGAAATAACACACAGCTGTTCCTTCTGACTGCTGTTCAGGAGAGAGATGGTATCTCACCGCAGTATTAATAGATCTCTTTTACTCTGCATGCCACCTGGAAAATGGGGCTCCACCATTTAATCTCATTTGCCATTAAAAAATAAGAGAGAACCAGTGCAGCAATGACAGTCAACAACTGGCAAAGTCTGTACATTTAACTTTTCACTCAAGACATTACTTTGAGCACACTGTGGTAGGAGATTTTATGGTCATTCCTTCTTCAGAGAAATAAAAAACAATTATACGAATAATTATTTCTGCAGTTTACTGTGCATTTTATTTGCTAAGCCAGCACAAAGAAAAATAGCTGTAACATACCAACATTTTGAATGGAAATTTCAAATCTGCCTCTACACCCTGCTCCCAAAACAGTGCTCTGACTCAAGAAGTAGCTCCTCTCTAGAGAGCCAGAAGGAAAGAGGACATTCCATACATACAAGTCAAGCAAGAATGGAGGAACACCATAAATAACGCAGCTTCTTAAAGTCTTTGTGTTTCTTTTCTAACAGAATTAGTGAGACAGTGTAGTAGGGCTCCTGTTGTTCCACCCTGCCAAACAAATATCACAGTCAGAAGTAACAGTGCAGTAAGGCTTTGCAATTGGGGAGAAAACCAGGAAAAGCAGATACGTGTTACAGCCAAAAAGCACCAGTGGTAGATGGCCTGCTTCCATGGACTGCTGGCCTTACATAAAGCTGAGCAGAATCCCCTTTCAAACTTGTGCAGTTTCTTTACTGTTTTATGCTTGATCCAGTGCTCAAAGGCAGAAAAGCATCCGAGACTTGGGCTGAGCTCTGCGGGAGAATGTCTCCAGGGCCAGCTGTTGACTCCATTCCTGGAAAAGGTGGGCAAGAGCTGGCAAGTTTCCTATCAATGGGCAAATGGTTAACTTTCTCAAGGGAGGAGAGAGAGAATATGCTGGCTGTGTGTAGAACTATATGTTTTAGCCCTCTACAGATCAAGGGAAGGGGTGTTCAACCGCTTTTCCCTCTGGGTAAGGAAGCTTGTCCATACAATTGTTTCCACTCGATTTTGGGTCAGGGTATGCACAGGCTGTCCAAATCACACATAGGGAGTAAAACCACAACCACATCTGTTTCTCATATGGCGATTCCACACAGCTCTGCACCCTTCTGGCCTCACAGTCTGTAATCCCTATTAAATTCTGTCTTTATCTGACAACATAAATTCTCATTAGCATGCTTGTGCTTCCCTTCTTAGATCTCAAAGAGAAAACACACATTACTCACCAAAGTAAATGGTACCTTTCCCTGTGCCCAGCCTCTGGCACACAGAGCAGCAAAGGCCAACTGTCCTGCAAAATGGAATGTCAGCATAACTAACAGGACACAATGGCTACACACAGCAAGTATCTTTCATCACTGCCCAGAGTGTCAGGGTGCCGCTCTGGGAATGTTCACACTGTTATGCAAGAGGTGCTGAACGTACAATTCTCATGCCAAGAGTGAGGTATGTTATCATGTATCCACAAGGAAGTTCCAGGTGATATGCAGCAGTACATAAGATCAGAATGAATAGCACGAGTTACGCAGCTGATAAGGTACTTTAGGATTTATAGATGAGTTGCCTAAACACTTTGTCATTAAGAGTGTCTTTTCAGTTACCTAAAATTTATGACCTTGAGCTGCAGAGGCAGAAAATCAACAGCCCACTGTGTGAACCATGTTGAGCTCACACTGATCACCACTAGGATTAAAACCTTTGACTCGAAGGCTACATGCTACAAGCTGAAGAGAGTGACTAATATTTCCTGCTACCGGATGGCAGTCCTCAGGTATGGCGAGGCTTGTCAAGTCATGATGCCATAGAGCCTTCGTAAAGAAATAGTTATAAAAGTGTTCCAAAAAACTAAGGCTACTTTCCCTCAGAGTATATTACCCCTCAAATTTTCAAGCATTCCCTGATAAATTCAGGGCAGAACATGCACTTGCCCATGTTAACAGTTAGCAGATTGCCAGCAGGTGCAGACAGCACCTGCAGAAGTTGTTTAATTTTTGCAAGATACTCCTGGGAGCTTCCCTTTAACCATATACCATGGTAAGTTTTACTGGAAAGAAAGGCTTTGTAGACTTGCTACTAGAACTGAAATCACCCCTGCCCTAGACAGAAATTCAGAAGTAAAGTCCTTGCTGCAAAAGCACACTACTTGCAAAAGTCAGCATTTTACAGCTACTTTAAGGGGTAATGAACTTCCTAAACCAAAATTAAACTGCTAAATTCATGCTTGAGCAGCTGTAAAGTTTTCTAGAGGATTGAGTGTCAGCACATCCCTGGGGAAATCATATTTAAGCAGCAAAGCACAGAAGTCCACAGATGGGATAGAAGCAACCCCTCCATTATCTGTGTTCTGATAGAAAGCTCTTGTCTCTATAACAGACCAGCCAGAAAGATGCAGAGTCATGTGGAACTGATTCTGAATGGAAAAATCTGACTGAAAAGGTTGCAAGAATAATATAAATATCAGGGAAATATAGACTTCCAAAGGCAGCATGGGCTGGAATGATAGTTTTCACACAGCATGAATGTTGCTAGAGCGTAGAGTGACTCCTCCTCTGTTAGTCTACTAAAGAGAAATGTTGCCGTGGGAAGAATAACTTAATGTCTGAGCAAAAGACACTAGACCTCTTGTTCTTCTGTTTTCCCAAAATGAAGAGATTAACGAGAAGCTGAGGAACAGCAGTATCCTACAGTCTGGTTCCCAGCCTTACCACCCATTCTCAGATGCAGGAAGCAGAAGCCTCCTGCAGAGACATACATAAGGAGTTGTGTGCTGCCAGCACTGTTTTGTCTTGTGTGAATCTGTAAAGGAGAATAAAGCCAGAATTTAGCAGGAGCTGTAACCGCATTATTTTCCTGACCACAGCCACGCAATCTTTAGGCTGAACAAATCTTGCCACCTGTATTTAGAGCCAATAACTTAATCAGAGTTTGATAATTAAAACCCTCCTTTGCATCATTTTTTGTCTCCACTCAGTTTGATATAAATAGCAATATGAAAGTACTCACTGCCGATGTTACCTAGAGACAACACAGTACTCTGAACACACAGCAGCTTCAGCTGCATGATGAACTGGAAAAAGACAAACACTTCAGCACAACACAATCAGGAGCAGAATTACTTCCAAACCAGATGTAATAGGACAGAAAAGGGAGAAGCTGCTTAAAGGGACTGACTATATTATCAACCTTAGTGCTGAGTAACTGGGAAGATCTTGAAAACTTTGAGGGAAGACATTGAATTGTATCTCTTCTCAGGTCAGTAAAGGAGAAATTAATTTAATAATTCAGAAAGTATTTCCCCCATTTGGTGATGGTTTCACATGTACAGATACAATTACCAGGAGGTTCTGAGAGTTTTGCTCTGTAGTTCTAATCAATGGCTGGGAAGAATTGCTCAGATGTCCTCTGCTCGGTGATTAAAGGATCAGCAGAACAGGGCAGCAGCTTTCAACCTCCAAAAAGTTCTGAATTTGTGTTTGTACATGCTGAGCTTTCAGGGCTGTCCAAGCAGGAGATCATTCAAATAGGATTTTCAAAGGCATTCAGAACGTACCTAGTCTCTTTCCATATAACACAGTAAATTAAAACCACACATTTCTGAAATTAAATCTTGATCCTCCACTAAGCCAAATGAGAGAACAGATGTCTTCACCAATGGACGTTTAACAGAGGGGTAAAGGCTTAGTGGGTAAGCCTGAAGCCCAGAGAGTTCTGAGAAAGTTTTATCATTATCAGCAAGGCACAGAAATGAGAAGTAGGAGTGTCACAATTTCACCAGCAATCTCTGCCACTTAAATACTACACAAATCAATTTTCTGAATGCCCAGACTTGAAAGTAGTTTTAAATTAATGAGTGACTGCATTGAATACTGGATTATTAAGTGTTTGAAACCCAGTTTTGAAAGGAAGATTTATCCTGTGTTTGAAATATAGTGAGCCACCTCTGTTTTGTTGAAATCATAATAACAACATCCTTAATAACTTGACACAGCTTAATTTTCTGTGTGGCTCACATGCTTTTCAACACAGGACCTGCCAGAAAGTACTGTTGTACACTCATCATGCATTCCAGACAGGCTTCTTCCTAGGTAAAGCACAAGCCCAACATGACTGACAGCACAGAATAATCCATTTACAGGGGATGCATCTTTGCAGCACTTTCAGCTGGCCTACTATTACCTTCTACTGTCCCCTTTCCATCGTATTGTCCTGTTCCAGAGATCACAATCTTCTGATCTGTTTTCTTCCTAGATTTGTGATTTTTGCCTGATGGGAAGACTAAAACTGTTCTTTTCTAAACGTAAAACTAATTAGGCAGTGGCAGCTAAAACGAATCAATCAGCACCTCTTCAGGTAAGTGTGTTAACTATGAAGTTCTCTTATTCTTAAGCTCTGTCAGCATTTTGCACCATTTTAAGAGCTTGATGCTACAAGGAAATCCTTATAAATGTAATTTTCATGCTAATTAAAGCAGAAGGTTTTTACCTGACCTCTAAAAGTACTTCAGTGCTTATTATTTTAGCTCTTGTTCCTGTCAATCAGCCATTCTCTGAAAAGTTCACGGAACTTCCTTCAGAGACACTGAAGGAGTGTTTGCTGCTGGAGGCAAACACAGACAAATACCTGCTGCAGTGCTAATGATCTCCTCACCATTTTGTGGTGATGACAGCCAGCAGAAAAAGCAGCTGAGATACTGGAGGAGAGGGCAGGCATAGTCCTGCAGGTGGTGAGACGAGCAAGCAGCTTATGCAAGGCCACCTTCCCTGTCTTGGCACATCAGGCCAACTCTTGTGGCAAGATTGTTGGACTTACAGGCTCACAAGGTGGGCCACAGACCACACCTGGGAGTGCCTCTCTGCTTTCAGAGGAGACAGGGAGATACAACAGAGCTGCGCTATGCAGAGCAATGTGCATTATCAGCATTATTGCAAATGAAGGCTGTGTAGAGCATGAAGAGAAGAAATAAAACTCTTGTAGCCGAACCTCTGGCTCCACGTGTGGCAGAGGACGAGACTGATGGCTGGAGTTTCACAGTTCAGGTTGGGAACACAGTACTAACCAATAGTGTGGGGTCTCAGCTATGAGAACAGCTTGACTAAGTATCTAGTGAATTCTCTAGCACAGTAACTTCTTCCACATGCAGCACGTCTTCAAGAAAAGAAAAAGATCTAATTTCGGATCAAACTGCAAGTAATGGTCACCTTTATTGTTATTGTTATTACTGTATTTTACATGATGTCAGAGTAACTGGTTCCTCATTGTTTAAAAAGCACCCACATCCATGAGGTGGAAGGCTACAAACTAATACAAAGCAATGCCACTTCAGTTATTCCAGAGTAAGCTTTGCTGGCAGCAGTCACCTACTTGCAAGACTTGCAGAACTGCTGCACCTTCATTCTGCCTGCTTATGCAGGGATCCCACTAGGTCCCAGGTGGCTTCTCAGCCAGACTCCCAGCTTGCTGCGGCCAAGTAGTGACTTGTTCCAAGTCACCAGTGATAGGATGAGAGAAAATGGCCTCGGGTTGTGTCAGAGGACGTTTACATTGGATATCAGAAAAAATTTCTTCACTGAAAGAGTGGTCAGGGATTGGAACAGGCTGTCCAGGGAGGTGGTGGATTCGACATCCCTGGAGGTGATCAGAATATGTGTAGATGTGGCTTTTGGAAACATGGTTTAGTGGGCATGGTGGTGTTGGATTTTATGATCTTGGCGGTCTCTTTCAACCTTGATAATTCCATGATTCCCTGACTAACACCAGTAACAGATCTTAACTTCCTACACTTCAGGGCCAATAATGTATGCATGCATGTGCACAGCTTCCTCAGGAATGGGATATAATAACCTTCCTCAAAAAAACAAGTAGTTGACAAACTTCTGATGTAACAAAACCTGCTAGACACTGCATGGATGCTTCAGGTGAAATGGTTTTAAACTCTCAGAGCCATGGCTTCCAGCTCTGCATCATTACTGCATGATTAAACAGATGCATTGCTGAGCCTGTGTGCTGTTTGGTTAACACTGGATCCACAGCATACGAGTTGAAATTATGGTTTCAGGAGAGAAGGAAGATAACGACATTGCAAGCTGAAGGTATGCCAGCCATCCAAATCTGCTAAGTGCTGTGGCTCTCCAAAGCAGTGCATTTGGCACCAGTGCATGTAAACGTAAACTGGGTAAAGATGACATGAAACAGCATGATGAAATTTAAATGCCAGCAAATAGCAGTTTTGCTCAACAGGGACTTAATTTAGGAAATACTGTTTTAAATTACGGACTCTTGTTAGCATTTGTAACCAAAGAAGGTAATTGGAGAATTTTTTCCTTTGTGGGCCAGCAGAGATACAAATAATTATTGACATTTAGCTATTGCAGACAACCTGTATTGACATGTTATCATAAAAATAACACATAAGGTAGCATATATCAAGTGCATGATGGAATCAAGTGTTATCTTTACCAATCTGAGTTGAGAATGAGACACAAAACCCAGAAGTCATAAGCATTGTCTATGGCTGTAATAGACTCTTCCTACTGTATGTAAATTTGCATACTCTGGAATATTATGGAAGATGATTTTTTAATCCAACTAATAGGTCTGGACCTTTCTACATGCAAAGCAGCATGCTGATAGCAGCCCTTGGAAGGATGGGCAAGAATCAGTTAAATGAAAACAGTCTTTTCAAGGCAAAGAGAGTATCAAAATATTTCTATTCTTGTAGTTCACATGTAGCTTAAGGAATAAAAATTTTACTAGGGAAACAGTATCCCAGAACAAGACAGGAACAAGAAAAGTGGTGGGCTGTCATCCACCTCGACTCTGCTACCTCTTCCAGCGGTCTGCACCAGTGAACTGAAACATGCTTCCAGCAGACTGGAGCCATAGAAGACTTTTCCTCCTAAGCCAGTCCCAATGCTTTGAGTCTTGTCTCAAAACATGTTGAAAGAGATTTTGCATGCATGAAAAAGCAAGAGTCCAGTCCTCTGTCTGTATCCAAGTCACCTTTTCAAAGGGAGATTGTGGAGTCTCCTTCACTGGAGATGTTTAAAACCCATCATAGAATCATAGAAACACTACGGATTGGAAGGGACCTCGAAAGATCATCCAGTCCAATCTGCCTGCAACAGCAGGATCACCTAAACCAAATCACACAGGAACCCGTCCAGGTGGGTCTTGAATATCTCCAGTGAGGGAGACTCCACAACCCCCCGGGCAGCCTGTTCCAGTGCTCTGTCACCCTCACCGTGAAGAAGTTCCTTCTCAGGTTGATGTGGAACCTTGTATGTTCCAGCTTACAACCATTGCCCCTCATCCTATCACTACATGACACCGAGAACAGCCCAGTTCCATCGTCCTGACACCCATCCCTCACATATTTGTAGACATTAATGAGGTCACCCCTCAGTCTCCTCTTCTCCAAGCTGAAGAGACCCAGCTCCCTCAGCATCTCCTCGTAAGGGAGGTGTTCCACCTCTTTTATCATCTTCGTTGCCCTATGCTGAACTCTATCCAGAAGCTCCACATCCCTCTTGAACTGAGGAGCCCAGAAATGGACACAATATTCCAGATGTGGTCTCACCAGGGCAGAGTAGAGGGGGAGAAGAACCTCTCTTGATCTGCTAACCACCCCTCTTCTGATCCACCCCAGGATGCTGTTGGCCTTCTTGGCCACAAGA
>VXBP01004734.1:1202247-1341625 GCA_013400115.1 Rhinopomastus cyanomelas
TCAGGTTTGTGAAGCATGACTTTCCCTTTGTGAAGCCATGCTGACTGTCCCTAATGACCCTCCTGTCCTTGATGTGCCCGGAAACAGCCTCTAGTACAAATTGTTCCATCACCTTTCCTGGGATGGAGGTGAGGCTGACCGGTCTATAGTTACCTGGGTCTTCCTTCTTTCCCTTTTTAAAGATTGGGGTCACATTTGCTATTTTCCAGTCCCTAGGCACCTCTCCCATTCCCCAGGACCTAGCAAAGATGATGGAGAGTGGCCTAGCAATGACTTCCGCCATCTCCCTCAGCACACGCGGGTGCATCCCATCTGGGCCCATAGATTTGTGCACATCCAGTTCGATCAACTTATCCCTAACCCAATCCTCATCAACCAAGGCAGGCTCACCTGTTGCCTCAACCTCCTCTGCAGTCTGGGGTCTAATGTCAAGACAACCCTTAGCAGTATAGACAGAGGCAAAGAAAGCGTTAAGTATCTCTGCCTTCTCTGCATCCTCTATCTCCAGGGCACCCACCTCATTCAGCAGGGGGCCTACGTTGCTTCTATTTTTACTTTTACCTGCTATGTATTTGAAGAAGCTTTTTTTGTTGCGTTTGACCTCTCTTGCAAGATTTAATTCCGAGGAGGCCTTGGCTTTTCTAGTTGCATCCCTACATTCTCTCATCAGAGATCCACCATCTGGATGTGTTCCTGTGTGACTTAATCTAGGTGATGCTGCTGTTGCGGGGGGATTGGACTGGATGATCTTTCGAGGTCCCTTCCAATCCCTAATGATTCTATGATTCTCTAGAGGAGTGAGGACAGAGGAAGACAGACTACTGTGGCTTGTGGTCCTGGACACTGGTGCCTAGAGCTGCAAACATTAGTTTAGCCTCATCGCTAACTCCCTTTCCTTCAGCTCGATCTGCTTTGTTTTCAAGACACTCCACACTAAAATTTTTCCTGTTGCTAAAGCAAGTAAATCCTCTGCACTCTTCACAGGCTAAGTCTTTAGTTAGTTGACTGTGTAGCTTGCCTGCTGCAAGCCCAGCACTGGTGATGGCAATAGTGGTAGGAGTAGCTGCCTGACTCTAACCCTCAACAGAGCTTTGCAGCTTTTTAGAGCTTTGTGAGTCACAGCTTTCCTTCCCCCCATCATATTTGCATTGTGCTCATTGCTGTTCTTTTCCTGTTTTATCTACATATGGTAATTCCAAGCTGAAAGCTACTCCTGTAATCACAATGTTTCACCCACGCTCACCCTGTAACGTCTCAGTTGCGCTAATGAATAAATGTGGCAACGTGTTGCCTAGTGACCAGAAGCATTCTCCTCCACCCTTTTCTCCCACAAGCAAGACTTCTGCATGGGGTGGGGGGGGAGAAAAAAAAGTAAGATATTTTAATGTTGTGAAATTAACTTATTAGATGTCAGCTTCCTAATAACATTGGCGAGAGCTACAAAATAGAACTTCATACGTCTGCTGCCAAATGGCTTTCTAAGCCTCCTAATGTTTCCAATTCTGCGATGCAATCCTATTTTATATGGCATTTTACAGCTCTGGGAAAAACACTTTCCAGCCAAATGCATTCCAATATGTGTATCTGGCTTACAAGAATGCATCCAGGAGACAGCCCCCGGTCTGTCCAAAGGATTTTCTCTCTTAATCTAATGCCAAACATTCCTAGTCTCTATTTCACCTGCATCTTAACTGCCCTTCCATCACATGGTTAATATGAACTGCATGAATTACTGAGTGAAGCCATCTGAATGTCTTTTTGGGCTTAAAAAATATTTGTGTCAGAAGAAAACACAGAGACTGAGATGATGCACAGAGCTGCACTGCAATGTCACCTGCACTGCTGCCAACATCCACCTCACAAATATCAAGTCTAATTCTAAGAATACACACAACAGGCTGAAAAAGCAAAGATGTTAAATATAGAAATGGGACGGCTGGGTCTAGTTGCCTCTTGGGTTGGATATTTTCTCATGCTTCACTCATCAATTGTTTTTTCCATCAGTAGAGGAAAAAGACAGCATTTAGGAACATGCCATGACATACTTTTAATGAAAGCTGCCAGTGTCTCATAAAATTTCATTTTCTGGAGTCTTTGAGAAGAACAAAGTACTGCAAAATTCAGTTGATCCTCCTGTGGCTGGCAGAGCAGTAAAGTTCTTCCTCCATCCAGATAGAACAACTTTTCTGTGCCTCCACACAAAACTGAATCCTCTCAAACCTACTTGGAGTGAGATAATCATCCTTCAGGTGACCCTCCACCACTCTTCCTCTCTCAAAACACTGCCTTGACACCACTGAAGCAACAAACCACCATCATTCAGAAGTTTCATCTGTAACAAGGACCAAAAAGTGGCCTCAAAAACACCCCCCAGCAATGACAACTCAAGTTCACAAAGTAAATCCTGGCATTTTCCTGTGTTCTCTAGAGCAGGACCAAATATTGACTTAAACACAGCTGCATGGGATATTCTTAGTCAGAACAAGCAGCAGATTAAATGTGCAAAGAATTAAGAAAAATTCTCTAAGAGGACCCAGGAGAATTATCAGGCCCCTTCCTTCGTGTTGTCTAATGTTAAGAGCATTAAAATCCTTGAACATTCCCGTAGACAAATGCTCTCTTTTGTGGGAAAAGAAAAACAATCTCTCTTGTAAAGAAGCAAGAGAACAGCCTAAACAAAAACAAAATGCAGGAAAAAAACCAAGCCATTGGGGTTTAGTTATGAAGCTAAATTTACTCCAGCTATTTCTGAAAAGGGCTTTGGCTTAACATTTTTAAAGGGTTTAATTCCCATCTTCGTAAGTGATTTAATGGCTAACATAGCTGGCTTCCAATTCAGACAAGCATATCTAAAATGTACACAGTTAAGTTAATCTAAACATTGTGCAGCCGTGTCGCAGCTGGTGAGGGTAGAAGCCACAGTTCAGCTTTGCAACAGCCAAGAGGAAGGACGGCAAAGGCACAAGTAAATTATTTGAGACATCTGAAAGAGGGGACTGGAGGCCTTCACTGGATATTATGAGCACGGGCAAAAAAAAAAAAGAAGGACCTTCTAACAGCCTGGAGAGCTATTCATAGCCCACATGCATAGGAGAAGCCACAAAGAGAAGGCTGTGTGCAAGAGCTTTCCTGCTGGTAGGTTTCATTCTTGCTAAGGGAATTTAACATTTCTCCACATCTTTATAAATAGATAAGCTTCTTTCAACTGGAGAGTGAATCAGGGATGGAACCAATGAGCTAAATCTCTGCCTTCTGAGTTGGCTACAGTGGTGATTGATGCCATAAAATTTTCTATGGATTGCACAGTTATGGTCTCAGATTTTACTAAGAAGTGATGGAAAACATTCTTTGCAAAGCCTGTTATTTTGTTGTTCATGAACACCAAGGAGGCAGACTCAAAGTTAATTAGAGATTATGGTTCTCTTTGGCTGTACGTAGGTGCTTATTTCCCCGAGTATGAGCAGAGGGAGGAGACTTAATGCTGCTGTAACATGTAAAAAATGTTTCATCAAGTAGGATTCTTACCTGCAGCCTGTTCAGATCTCTTGCCCCATTTAGCCTTGCTACCTGTCTAGGACACTTGGCTGGTTGCTTTGAGCAACATAGATGGTTCCTCTAAAAAAAGAGACTGAAACCAGATCCTGGAGCTTTTGCACTCTAGTAATTTTGCATTGTAGTAATTTCCTACATGCTCTATGTGGAGTAAAGGCCAGCTGTGGACTGTGCAGCCCTAAAGTCAATGAATGCAGAGAACCTGGCAGGTACCATACGTATGGCTACAGAACAAAATAATTACTCACCCTGTGCCAAACATCCACATGTGTGAGGGATCACACCTTTCTAATTCAGGGCCTGGAGATTAAAACCCAAGAGTCATCTGCCTCGGAAACAGGAGGAGGTTATTAGTCTTGAGATACATGAGCCCATCCAATTTCATCTGTGCTGCTGCCTCTACACCACATGCATTAGCTCAGCAGATACAGACTCCCAAGTCACCTGATGTGAACTGGCATTAGCCGCTTCACATCTGTGCAGCTGAAAAAACATCTGTAAAGTGCTCTGTAGTGATGGCTTGTAGGAAAGCAGAGAAGACAGGCTCTGAGGGTCCTTCTGGGTGTACTATGTTGTTACGTGTGGGATCAGGAATGTTTCCAGCCTTGCTTCCCTCTTCTAAATCACTTGTAATATGATGGTCTGCTTTTCTGCTTCTGAAGAAACAGAAATAAAGCTTTGAGCTTCCAGCTTCAGACTTGTGTGTATCCCCACCCTCCAAGTTCCTTTTACATTCAGGTTCATTCATTAACACTCTGTCTTGCACAGCCTCAGTCTCGAGACCCCTCAACCCGCTATGTCTGCCTCACGTTGTTACCTTGCCCAAGTGCTTCACGTATTTTTAACAACACCACCACATTCTGCCAGTTCAAAACCCATCAAGACAATCTGAAAAAGGCAGACACATAGAAATCTGAAAACAACACAACAAAGTAAAACCTCTATTTCTGGTTACCATCGATCATGTTTTTAAGCATGTAATTTGTATTATGGATTATAAAGCTCTTTCTCAGTTCTGGTACTTGGAAGTCAGTCCTTAAATAATCTGCACAAAACTGAGTGGAGGGAGGAGGGTGCCAAAAGGAAGACCTGTTGAGAGAAAGAGAACAGGCTATGGAGAACAGAGCAGGGAAGAGAGAAAAATTGCAGAATCAAAGAGGCTCCTGAGGAAGTGAGGCCCCCGTTTCACACCCACAACATGCAGGGTAACTGAATCAATTCTCTTTGCCTCCTTTTTTCAAACAGTCAAGACAGGGGCTGCTGGTGTAGAGACAAAAGACAACGGTTTTCTCCAAAGCCCAAGTGCCATCACAGCAAATCAAACCTTTTCTAGTCACTGGGACAGTGTGTTCGATACATCCTGTACAAATTTGGGCAGCACAATGTGGGCCAGGATGAGTGGGATGAAACAGGGAAAAGCAAGTTGTGGGAGCTGAGCTGGAAAGAAAGAAAGGGAGCTGAAGTGTGAACTCTATTTCAGAGCAAAGAAATTACAAAGCTTCCTGAGGGCAGTACTAGAGACCCATCACATGCATCATTTAAACATGAATGGGAAAAAATAAGCAGCTGTTAGCTGTAGCATAAGGCATATTTACACACTGAAAATGGAAAAGCGCTCCAGCTGACAAGGTAGAACAGCAAAACCCCTTGCTCTGTGCTTCACCTGTGACACCAAGAGAGGCTGTCTCTAGCCTCCTTTGCATTTTCAAGGCACAAGCTGTCCAAACACTGCAGATGAGCAGGCAACTATGCTTTTCTGATGCTTATATGACGACTTCAGTCTTCCAAGATTTTATAGCAAAACAATTAATAAATAAATGCATTTTCATCAATTTTTACTGGGAGATGCACAAAACATGTCTGACAGCTTCTCAGCTATTCTACCTTGGGGATAATGGAAAACAATATTTATTCAAAGTTTGCGAGATGTCAACATTGTTATAGATGCAGGCAGCAAACACTGCTTTCTTCCACACCAGCTATTTCTTCCTTCATCCACTTTTAATTCTATTTTCAGTGGTAATCTTGCCAACCTCTGACATCAAACTCATCCTGTAAGACCTGGTTAATCAAATAATAAAAGCAACACAATAAAAGATGAGCACACAACTGGTTGTCCTGAAAATCATAGCAAAATAACCCAGAACAAATCCCGCACATACTTTGGGTAAATCTTCAGTGAGCTTTTGTTTTCATGGTCAAATGAGACAACTCTTCTCAATGGCATCTAGTGATAGGATGAGGAGCAATGCGTGTGAACTGGAACATAGCAGGTTCCATATACATATCAGAAGGAACTTCTTCACTGTGAGGGTGATGGCGAGCTGGAACAGGCTGCCTGTGGGGGTTGTGGAGTCTCCTTCTGTGGAGATGTTTAAAACCTGCCTAGATATGTTCCTGTGTGGCTTGGTCTAAGTGATCCTGCTGTGACAGGGGGATTGGACTGGATGATCTTTCGAGGTCCCTTCCAACCCCTAGTGATTCTATGAACTAAAATCAACTGATGGTTCTTGTTCTGTGTCACTTGTAAATTTTTTTTAGTGTCACATACAGCCCCACACAAGTTATTGTAGTAAAGCTATAATATTTAGCTTAAAAAGAAAGTCACCAACAATGTATGTGTTCCAGTTTTGCTTTTTTTACAGGTCGGTCCCAAAATGCGTCCTTGACAAAGGGATATTTCAACACAGAGATGTACTCAGCTATAGCAATCAGCATGTATACATCTATTTACTCCTCATGTGTTACTAAACTTACCAATGAACTCTGACACTAGTATCCCCAAGATAAGTGTTCTCTTACAGCATCATGTCTTCACTACCTTCACGTGTTCAAAGGAACAAGATCCCTGGGCAAGCAGCATATTCTAAAATTGTGTTGAAAGAGATGTTTCAGAGAACGCGTGATACACTACATGTTGGAGGAATTATCTTGCCAAGAGGACACATGTCCACAAGCCGGCAACATAACTACTTCACCCCACTGCTTTCAACAGGACTACTACATCACTGTGTAATCTAAAGGAGTCGCTGCAAATGGATCACGCTGTGCTAGGCACTGAGCACTCCGTGTACGCACAGAGAACTCGCAGGTCCCTGCAGTGCCATTAACTAAACCCTGGAAAAGGAAACAAGACCAAAGAGGTGCAGGCTAACTCCTAGCTGCAACAGACAATCTGTGGCAAAGCTCTAAATTTGGAATTCCCTGTTCAACATTAATTAAATCTCAATAACAAAAGTGTTCAGGCTGTTTTTACAAGCTGACCAACAAGAGCCAAGTGCACGGGTTATGTTTGCAGAAGTGACCTGAAATCCCATTGCTCAGCATCCCAAACACTAGTGATTAAGGAGCGCAAATAAAGAGAAACACAGACCCAGCAAAACTGCTCCTCATTCTAGATCAACCGTCAGTGCATCATATCAGGAAATGCACTATAACCCTGGAAAACAGCACCCTGAGGTTTTTTGGTCCCTTTTAAATTAAAGTTTCTGGCTGGGTTGTTAAAAGTAAACACATGGAAATTAAGACTACCCCAATGTTTACATTATAAAATAGAAAATAAGTCATTGAGTTGCAGTATTATCATAGGCACAGAGAGCGTAGAATGAAAACTGCAGAGAACTTATCCGTGTCAATATTTACCCCAAAAGCCACTTAGCAGGTTGCATTTGTTTTGAAGAAAGCAAACAGCTGATAATCTGGAAAACGTATTGTCTCCAAGGAGAAGCAACATTCATATTTCTTTTCCTTGCTGAAGAGGAGGCAGCAATTCCAGTCTTAACAAGCAAGTACAACTGCAGCGAGACACAGCCCTCCTGCAGCGACGGGATAGGGAGCAGGGTAAGTTCAGCCTCCTGAACTTGCCAACGCTTTACTGTCCCCTCAAAAAAAAAAACAGTGTCTTCAAAGCTTCCTTCCAAACAGAAATCCAGGAAACAGCAGAGTGACCGTGACCACACCGTTTGGTTTTAACAAAGCATTAAGCCTGACTTCCATCCGAGAGCCCGAGAATAGCCTAGAAACACACCTTAAGGAGACAAGGAAAGTAATTATGATTTAGTAACATTCAGAGGATTTAATGAGATTTCACAGGATTTTGCAACATTTTGTAGCGTTTCATGAAATTCTGCAGGATTTTGCAGGGTTTCACAAGACTCCATAGGGTTCTGTGAGTTTTCATGGGATTTCACAAAACTCCGTAAGATTTCACAAGGTTTTGTAAGGTTTCATGAGATTTTACCGGATTCTGTGAGAATTCTTGAGATGTTGTGTCCGTTTGTGAGATTTCATAGGGTTTTTTTAGAGTTTTGCAATATTTTCTGGGATGAGGTTTCATAGAATTTTGTAAGGTTTGTTTTTTAGCATTTCACATACACTTTTAGTATTTAATGTCCTTTCAGGAGATTTCATTCCTTTCATGGATTTTTATGAGATTTCTTAGGGTTTTGTAGCAATTTGTAAGGTTTTGCAAGATTTCATTAGAATTTGTAGGATTTGGTGAGATTTTGTATGGTTTTTCTGTAGAGGTTTATGAGATTTTGTAGTGTGAGATTTCATAGGGTCTTGTCTCCTCTGGACCAAGCCAACATCTTAGTGTAGCGTGCATGTGGTAGGCTCCTCACTAAGAGTCAGCACTTCAGGTTTAAATGTCACTGCCTAATTGTCTACTTGCATTTGACTTTTCTTTCTTATCAAGCTTGTGCCTGATGAATTCAGAAGCTATTCAGGAGCTCTAGATTAAAGGAAGCAGGTAGTAGCTTAGAATTTCCATACAGATTTGTTCTTTGTAGCGCAGCTCTTTTGTCCATATCCTATTAGGTTACCCTTTCTGGCAGAGAAAAGGGGAGGAAAAAGGGCAGCACTTTCATTTCTCAAACTAAATTCCTCTATCAGGAATTCAGAAGCAGTTAACAAGAGGCTGAATGACAGATCTGCATTAAAGCACTTTGAACTGTACTCATGGCAGAGCACTGGTTGTGATGCCCAACAGAATCACAGAACATTAGGGACTGGAAGGGACTCAAAAGATCATCTAGTCAAATCCCCCTGCCAGAGCAGGATCACCTAGACCAAGTCACACAGGAACACATCCAAGTGGGTTTGAAATGTTTCCAGAAAAGGAGGCTCCACAATTCCCCTGGGCAGCCCGTTCCAGTGCTCTGTCACCCTCGCTGTAAAGAAGTTTCTTCTCATATTGATGTAGAACTTCCTATGTTCCAGCTCTCACCTGCTCCCCCTTATCTTAGTAGACACTGAGAAAAGCCTGGCTCCCTCCTCCTGACACTTGCCCTTCACATATTTATAAACATTAAACAGGTCACCCCTCAGCCTCTTTTTCTCCAAGCTAGAGAAACCCAGCTTGATCAACTTTTCCATCATCATCTTTGTGGCTCTGCACTGGACTCTCTCCATCAGCTCTATGTCCTTCTTGAACTGAAGGGTCCAGAACTGAACTGGATCTCACAAGTACATCATATTTGCCTCCATGCCACCCTAAAACAATGTTTTCTTCAAGGGACTCATACCTTGTAGGATTTGTAGGGAAAAAGAACCAGTCTGTCTTTATAACATGGCTAGGCATAGAAGCGTTATTTCCTGACAGCTTGAAACCTGAAGGGGAAAATTGTTGAGGAAGCAATTCATAGTAAGTCTCCTATTTCAATAATGCTTTACCTTTCGCTATTGGATTGCCACCACAATGTTTATTGCTTAAATAAACTTTTATTAACGCTCAAGGAAACAACACAAACAAATTCTTTGTGAAAAAATCATTTCTAATTATTAGCTGAAATCGCCTCAGCAGGCAAAATCCCAAACTGGCTTAACACACATGTGATGTGTTTCAGCTCTCCCCTGATGGAAACGAGTTCAGCGTACAGAAACTTCAAACCAAATAAAACATTGCTTGTTGTGGGGTCTAGTGATCTTTAACAGGAAAAACTAGAACAAAGACCTTGGTCCACACCCAGTGTTCACCCCATCCTTTTGAAGAGTTTTTTATACCCGAGTAGGAAAAAGTTACTGTTGTGCTGTGGCCTTGCACACTGCTGATTCAGCACATCTAACTGCTAATGGGCTGTGAGGGAGAGGGCAGCGGCAGCTCTCTTCTGTCAAAAGCACTTTTCTGCTCCAATCTTTTCAAACACAGTGTTCCCAAGGAGTGACGCAGCTTACGGGACTCTTGAATCAGGCTGAAGCATCTTGCTAACCCATCTCAGCTATAGGTGCTGTTTACTCCAGCTTGCAAGTCCACCCCCTTCTTAGTGACTGATGTACCCCAGCGGCAGGACAGGGGGACACTCCCATCTCAGCTGCTGCAAACCTGTGCCCTACACTTTTCACGCAGCAGCTGTTTACTGCTGACATTCATATATCCCAAAGGAGAAGGCTGCTATAAACATAGCCTATCTCTGCTCAGTTTGAATGGACTTGAAAGCCCACCTAGAGTTGAGTATTTCCTCCAAACTCCTCTGTATTTAAGAATAGAATCCTTTATGAAAGGAGAGGTTCTGAAAGATTGCCTCCGGTTCAAGAAGTGCTCACAAGTGCAGGGAACGATAGGATGAGGAGTCATGATTTTAAGCTGGAAAAGGGTAGAATGAGGCTGGACATCTTTCATCTGAGGGTGGTAGATCCCTGGAACTGGTTGCCTAGAGAGGTGGTGGAGGCCCTGACATTCCTGGAACCCTTCGAGGTCAGGCTGGATGGGGCTCTGAGCAATCTGTTCTAGTTAGAGATGTCCCTGCTTCTTGTAGGGAGGTTGAAATGGACAGGGTTGGACTTGTTGATCCCTTCCAAGCCAATACATTCTGTGATTCTCTGGTTGTAGAGGGCTAATACCATCTGTACTTTGTGTTCTTAAGGCTTTTAATGCATAGTTGCAGATCTTGTTTCCTGAACAGAACAAGGCAGGCTTGCTTGTTTATCCAAAAGAAAACACACAACCGTGTGGTTGTGCAAGTCAGGGCACGTGCCAAACTTACACACAGAGCAGCTCAATAAAAAAGGAGGTGTTATGAAGTCTTCCAAACTTTGGATACAAACACCAGCTTGATTTATAACTATTAACCACTATTAACAATATTAACCACGGATTAATTATAACTACAGTTCATCCCACTTAGGTTGTTATCACCACAAATAACAAAGTAAAAGTCTTCTGCACTCTGAACTCTCTGATGAAGCTTTTAGATTCTTCCCCTGACTTGAGATGAGTCGTACTAACATGCTGCAATTTCTGAGATGTCAGACCCATCTCCTTTTGTCACGGATTCATTTTTGACACTGAGCTGAGATTTCAAAACTGCACTTTGCAGCTGTGTTAAGTACCTCCTAGATTATGTTGAGAGGGGAAAAAAAAAGTGGAAAATGACCTAATTTAGGTGCCTAACCTCAGAGCTGAGCACTTCTGAATGTCTGGCTTCCCATGCCTGGCTGTAATCCTCCAGAAAATTAAATGACATGGCTTTTACCTAAGTTTAAACACCCTGGCTGTCACTTTACAACTGCTGTAACAGAACCAGACAGATCAGTCTCCAAAGGTGTTTTAATGATTACCGAGAGGGCTTCAGTCTGTAGTTTGGATTATTTAAACATCAAAAAGTTAGCACATGGGGATCCCATCTCACACCTTTGGGGCAGATGAGTATTATGGGACTGTAACGAGAGCTGAGAAATTGAAGCCATGAGTGCAGGACTCTCACCTGTGAAACAAAGATTTTTCCACTACCCAGAAAAGGCAATTTTGGAAGATAGAAGACAAAGTCCATCCACAGGACAACGCAGCAGCCACAATAAAAGCACATATGTGTTTGCCTGTGCAATGAGAAGTGCCAGCACCCTGCTATCAGAGAAGTACTGACACAATGACAAGACAGGCAAACAGACACAGAGGTCTTCTCCAGGAATTAATCAGTTTTCAAAATAAGGCAATTCTTTCAATTTAAGTTCATTTCTATGTCCACATGCTGACAGGGCTATAAATTTGAAAATAAGTGCCTTCCATCCTACTTTGATAAACAGGTAGCAGACAGCATGTCAGCCTTTTAAAATTAAGGCCCTGACTTTCCTCGGGAAAGATTTTGCAGAAATACCTCCCTCAGCAAACTTCCCTTGAGCTTTCCCAACCAGAAGCAGAAAGCCATCCTTCAGGAAGTGTCTGCTCCATCCAAGGTATTTTTTTCCTGCAGTAATTCCTGGCACAGATGCTTGTAATGATGAAATTTCAGCTATTACCTGTAGGTTTTAGGCCACCATCAGCAGATTGCCCTTTGATGGAGCAGTAGTGTTTGTTATAGTTTCATTAGACAATGAATCAACACTGGTCCTGTTTGCTGTGATACTTGCCAAGATCATCAAATCAGAGAATACCAGGCTGGAAAGAACCACGAGTACTATCTGGTCCAACATCTGAGACTCCCCCGTTCTGTGTGGTTGCAGAGGGAGAACTGGCCAGTACAATGATAAATGGGCCAGTGATCCTAGCTCTCTCTAAGCAGTTTTTAGTCTAAGTTGAAACTTTTGCTCAAAGTTCAGTACCTGAAGGCTGAAAAAGATTCTCTAACTCTCTCTCTTACCAGTCTGTGTAGCATCTGCCATAATTTAATTTCAAAGTACATCTCTTGATATGGAGAGGTATGGAGAACTAGGTTTGTATAAACTCCAGAAAAGGCTTAGGGGTGAGCTTGTCACCATATTTCGGTATTCAAAGTGTGGCTGCAAAGAGACTCTCTTTTTATAAATAATCACATGAAAAAGATGAACAGTAAGGGGTATGAGTTATTCCTGGGAGATTCTGAGCGGACACAAGAGGAAACAAGAATTAAAATCAGCCATTGGAATAAACTCTTTAGAGAAATGCTGGATTCCCCAAAATTAGAAAATTTAAAGCTTCATCTCAATGGACTGCTGGGTCAATACACACTGAGACAATGAAGGACATGGAAATACAGTTTGTAGCTTCTAAGTGGAAGCCACACCATAGCCTTGAAAATAACAACTTTTTTTTTTTTCAGTAAAAAGTGGAAAGTACCACACCCCAAGATTTTAAGAACAAGACAGACACCTAAGTCAATCAAATGTATTATGTGACTAAGGTGGTTTTGTCATACCACCTGGATCGATGGGCCACATTCAATTTTATGAGGCTTAACAAGACCAAGTGTCAGGTCCTACATTTTGGTCACAACAACCCCATGGAACACTATGAGCTTGGGGAAAAGTGGCTGGAGAGCTCTTTGGTG
Source organism: Rhinopomastus cyanomelas (assembly GCA_013400115.1). Lineage (NCBI taxonomy): Eukaryota > Metazoa > Chordata > Aves > Bucerotiformes > Rhinopomastidae > Rhinopomastus > Rhinopomastus cyanomelas. Next base: position 1,215,042 of record VXBP01004734.1, read on the forward strand.
GACAAAGACCTATGGGTGCTGACTGACAGAGCTGAACATGAGCCAGCAGTGTGCCCAGGTGGCCAAGAGGGCCAACGGCATCCTGGCCTGCATTAGAAACAGTGTGGTTAGCAGGACCAGAGAAGTGATCATCCCCCTGTACTCAGCACTACTGAGGCCTCATCCTGAGTGCTGTGTTCAGTTTTGGACACCTCAATACAAGAGGTGCTTGAGTGCGTCCAGAGAAGTCTAATGAAGCTAGTGAAGGGCATGGAGGACAGATCTGAAGAGGAGCAGCTGAGGGAACTGAGGTTGTATAGCCTGGAAAAAAGAAGATTGAGGGGAGACCTTATTGTTCCTTACAGCTACTTGAATTGAGGTTGTAGAGAGGTGGGATCTGTCTATTCTCCCAGATGACTAGTGACAGGGCAAGATGATGAAAGAGTTTCAAGTTGTGCCAGGGAGGTTTAGGTTTGACATCAGGAAAAATCTCTCCACTGACCGAGTGATCAGGTATTAGAACAGGCTGCCGAGGGAGATGGTGGAGTCACCATCTCTCAAGGCAAAAAAACCCACGTGGCTCTGTCACTTGATGATATGGTCTAGTGGACATGGGTTGACTGTTGGAACTTGGTGATCTCTTCCAACCTTTGTGATTCTATTCTATGCCTTTTGGTTGTAAGCTAGAACATAGAAGGTTCCACATCAATACGAGAAGGAACTTCTTCACAGTGAGAGCACGGGAACAGGCTGCCCAAGGAGGTTGTGGAGTCTCCCTCTCTGGAGACGTTTAAGACCCACCTGGATGTGTTCCTGTGTGACTTGGTCTAGGTGATCCTGCTGTTGCAGGGGGATTGGATTAGATGATCTTCCGAGGTCCCTTCCAATCCCTAAAGATTCTGTGATTCTACTATTTGTCCACATGCCAAATTATCAAGGGCTTGGCAACCCATGACTGCAGCTAGAGAGGTTCATATGGGACATCCTCTTCCTCCTCCCAAAGCACAAGCCCATGAGCCATCTTTAGCAGTGGAGCAACATCAAGAAAGCTCAAGAATGTGATGCTGCAGTTGAGAGTGCTAGTTCACTTTCATGGCCATCCTCACTTTTGTTTTGGCTCCCAGTGTGCTTTTGGCAAGCACAAAAGACTCCTTTTGGCCAAAACCACCAGACACATAGTGTGCTCAATGTCCACTGGAGATGACAGGCGCCCAAACTACCTATCAAGCCAAATCACTGTAAAGTTTTTCAGTGCATACTGAACATCCATACTTCATTAAGAGTGCCTGGACCTTCACAGTTGCTATAAACTTCCATTCCTCAGTTTTTCACGACTTGCCTTTTTGTCTTTAGCCAAGACACCTCCGCCCTCAATATCCTGGCTAACAACCAGAAGTCCAAAGAAATATGGGTAAGAACAATCAAGTTAATTACTGGAAAGATGATTATTTAAGCCTGCAAGGCACCAGCCTGACACTTCAATTCCCTGCTCAATTATAATATCTGTTGGTTTGTAGGGTAGGGGGCACGTTACTCAGTGAGACTGGAGATGCAGAGACAAGGAGAGCAAAAGCCAGCATTATGAGGGGGTGGAAGTATCTTTTGACAGAGCGACAGTCTAGCAGAGAGCACATGATGTCTGAGGAGCAGTGATCTACCTCTTCTCTGCCAAGATGACTTCACTCACCAGCAAGTTGACTCCACTTTGTGCCAGTAATACTGGAATTATTTTCTGCTCAGATGTTTTGTGCAAGAAAACAAGTTATTACCAACAGAAAATGTATTAGTTGCAAGGCTATTGCTTATCCTTGGGAATCATTGCATCTTTTGTGTTGGAAAAGACTATCTAGATCATCATGTCCAACATTTGTCTTATCTCTACCAAGGCCACTATTAAAACAAAGCTTTGAGCACCATGTCTACATGACTCTTAAACACATCTAGCAATGACTATTTAACCCCATCCCTGGACAGCCTGTTCCAATGCCTGATGATCCTTTAAATGAAGAAGTTTTTCTTAATGCCTAACCTCAACTTCCCTGATACAAATTTGAGAATTTCAAGTGGGAAACGGCATCAGGTTTTTGAATCTTTTAACCAAATCTGGGCATCTGGCTTTTCTCTTCCCACATGCCAAATCACCATCTATGTCCACTGTCCTTGCAATTCAATAGCTTTTGAACACACTCTTCTCCACCCCCTTCAATCTCTTAGACATTCAAAATGCAGAGAGAAGTCGAGCTGAAGATGGTTGCTCTCTTCCTGTGCCCAGGTGAGATCAGGATACTTCCGTGAGCACGCAGGACTTCAGATGCAAAGGTACTTTGGGCAGTATTAGGCAATAGGAGCCTTGTGGTCTGAACACAGACTTAGCCACAGAGAAGCACTTAAACAATACTGACTGCTGAAATCCTTGGAGGAACCTCCTATTGAGCCTAATTGTTCTTTGATTTGATAGATATAATAGGAGAACAGTTTACTCCTGACTCTGTGTGCTTTGCATGGACAAAGAAACATATGCAGCTCAGTCCTGTGCATTACAGTACCAAAGACTGATCTGCAGAGTTAATCATTCCAAATCTATCTGTCACCCAAAGCATCCCCTCTACACACATTTTATATGAGCTTGTGCATGAAGAAAGGCAGGTTTAGTGGACAGAGACACTTCACACTGAAGTATACAAATGAAAATAATTCTTAGAGATGGGGATTGATCCATAGGCCAGTCTAAGACAGGAGGAAGTGTCATCCAGTCTGCAAAAGCAGCCCTCACACCTTTAAAAAAGTGAAAGAATCCTTTTATCAGCAGAAGCTAAAAGCATACTCCCTGAATAGCTCAAAGGTAATTGCATTTTGGAGGGGAAAATAAGATGGCTAAAAGGAACCCCTGAAAATCTACAAGTCATCAGGTGTAAGATCGGGGATCTTCTTCCAAGGACTCTCTGCATAAAGCAAGTCTGCCTGCTCTGGCAGGGGGATTGGACTACATGATCTTTTGGGGTCCCTTCCAATCCCTGATGATTCTATGATTCTATGTAGGCTGTGCAGGAAGATACAATCTCTCATGGGGAAAGAGTCTAGGGGAACTGTTCTGAGTGGGAAAGACACTTTGTAGATCAGTGAATTTATATCAGGAGAGGTTTTCTTTCATTCCTTCAACAGTAACTCCTTTAGGAATTCATAATTTGTATCTAGTTTGTAAACAGCTTTTAATTCGGGGGGTTTGTGGTCTTTTTGTTTGCCTTTCATGTAATCTGAGTTGAAGAGAAATTTCCAATACCTTTCAAACATCAAAAGAAGACATAAAAATCCTTAAATGCAAGTATCACAGAATGACACAGAATGTTAGGGATTGGGAGGGACCTTGAAAGATCATCTAGTCCAATCTCCCACCACAGTGGGATCACCTAGATCAAGTTGCACAGGAACATGTCCCTGATGGTTTTTAAACATCTCCAGAAAAAGAGACTCCACAACCTCCCTGGGCAGCCCCATCCAGTGCTCTGTCACCCTCACTGGGAAGAAGTTCCTTCTCATACTGATGTTGAGCCTCCTATTTCCAACTCACACTTGTTGCTCCTTGTCCTATCATTGGATGACACTGAGAAGAGACTGGCTCCATCCCCCTGACACTTGCTTTTTCCATATTTATCAACATTAATGAGGTCACTCCTCAGTCTCCTCTTCTGGAAGCCAAAGAGCTCCAGCTCCCTCAGCCTTTCCTTGTAAGCAAGATGCTCCACTCCGTTCATCATCTTTGTGGCTCTGCACTGGACTCTTTCAAGTAGCTCTGTGTCCTTGAGCTGAAGGGCCCAGAACTGGACAGACTATTCCAGATGTGGTCTCACCGGGGCAGAGAAGGGGCGGAGGACAACCTCTCTCCATTTACTAACCACCTCCCTTCTGATCCACCCCAAGATGCCATTGGCCCTCTTGGCCACAAGGGCACGTTGCTGGATCATGGTCATCCTGCTGTCCACCAGGACCCCGACGCCCCTTCCTCCTAGTGCAACAGTTGCACAGCTGTTCTACATATTTCTCTGCAGCATGAAAATGGTACCTGTCTGTGCCAACCCAGAAGACATGTAGGGCAGTTTGTTAGCAGGAGGAGAAAGAGAAATGCCTGCCAGTGGTCAGAGATAGACAGGAAAGCCCTCTGCTATGCTCTAAATCAATCAGAGTTGATGGGAATTGTTTGGTCCTGTAGTTGCTCATATGTAGTCCATTTCATCTTTGTATTCTCCACCCACGTTACATACCCAGACTCTTGAATGCAGGGGTGCTACGAGGTGTGATCAGGTAACAGCCGCTGTACAGGGTGAGTGAGAGTAGTAAGTTAAGAGAGCAAATACAAGTTAATACATACAAATATGTTTATCAACTCTAAGTACTGTAGAACTCCCAGCAGTCACATGCACGCCAGCAAGAAGGTACAATCCAATCCTTCACGCACAGGGGAGCTTTCATGTCCCCTTTCACTTGGAACAAGTTCGTTTTGCGTTAACTGGTGAGCTCTAACTTAGATATACCAGCAACATGCTGCACAATCGTTGTTGTTTCAATACACTAGGATTATTATTACATTTGCATGAATCCTGTCAGAGTTTTGATGGTTATAATTGATACATGCTTTCTCTGATTACATCTTAATAAGATTTATGAATAAATCCCATAGGCATCTGGATGAGGCTCATTCAAAATCATTACTGCAGCATTTACTTGATCAGAGTTGCAGGAAAATACTTTGATCTCTGGTTACATGACAAGCAGCAAGAATTCAATTTGGTGGCCATGACAATTGCTTTAATAACCTGCACTGGTAGCAGCTGTGGAGCTTGAACTGATAGTGGTTTTCCTCCATAAAGGAACATAAGAGCTTACCACCACCCTCACCAACAACAATCACTTGCTTCAGTGAGGATGCTTGCTTCTAGAGATGCTGAACCTCAGTTGGCTCTTTGCAAAACTGATGGGGATACAGATACTCTCAGTCTTAGATCAAGTGACATGTGAACGTAACGGATAGAGGAATTACTGGAACTGGTCATTACAGCCACAGAAATCAAATGAGAGAGACATGAAGTCAACTAAGCAGTCTTCTATTTAACAGCATAAGCCCATAGGGGAAAAAAACAACCAAACAAAAAAAACCCCAAACCAACAAACTACTCCCCAAAACCCAACAATAGAGAAGGGAGTGCTGGTTTGAGTGTTAAAGGTGGAACCCTCCAGAACAGATTGTTAGGTTCCCTCCCACCAATACAGGAAGGGAATATAAATTAATTTGAAAACTACAATAAATTGTAAAATTTATTTAAAATGAAGGATTTTTTTAAAAAACCATCAACAACAGAAAAGCCTTCACAATAAAGAAAAATAAAGAAATTTAGGGAGATGGTGTAAGGGAAGAACTATGTCCAAAAGGCAATTGAATGTAGTTCTGGCCTCCAGTCGATGAAGAGCACACATGGCTGCTTCTGCATCTGCACAGCGCCAGAAGAGAAGGAAGTGAGGGCTAGTTGCCTTTCCTTGGCATGTGCCTGACGATTGGCAATTGGAACCTTGCTGGTGCTCCACTCTGCCAGCACTGACCTGGCAGCTGTGCAACCAGCCCCTTGCAGCCCTCTTTCCTGTCATCAAAAAAACGGAGCCTCACTTAGAACTGATTTTAAGCAAAACCAAAATCCCCTCTCAATCTACCACCAACAGTTGATAAAACTTAAGTAGCACCACAGAGAGAGTAAAGGATCTCTCGCAGGAGAAGATAGACAGACTGGGGGCCAGGATCAGAGCGCAAGGACGTGCGTCCTCTGTCCTCCACAGCTGACCTGGAGGGGAGTCATCACATTGTCCCTCTGGTACTAGAATCCCCCCAGTAGTTTACCCCACATTTTCTGTTCCAAATGTGGGGCACAGAGAGGAGTGGTTTGGGAGATACATGAGATTTTCTGAGTCCTAAAACCTAACCTATCACAAAGGGATAAAGACCAGTGTGTAATTTCCCTTAGAAAATATATTATAGGAGGATATATTCCACCATCATTACATAGTCATATAATGTTCAATTGTTTACAGAAAACACACCTTTCTTGCAATGTTGTTATTTCTATCAGCATGTTATCTTGTCATATTTAGGTACCGTGTAAGATAACAGACCTCTTAGCAATGAATGAGTATGAGTAAAGTTATAGTAGAAATGGGTACCAAACTCAAGAATGCTCTATAATCTGATGTCCAACATGAGCGCACTGCAGTTTAATATTTTTAGAAGAAAAGTTTTAAAAAATTAAAAATCAAGTGACTACGCACACCATTCCCTTCCTGTCACGTGTTGAGATAAATTTCTACTTCCAGCTCTTAAAATCCACTCTAGAGAGTCTGGAACTGCTGCTGGGCTGATGCATGAAAGGTCAGTGATGAGCAGTGAACTTACTGAGAATGAAGAACATTTAAAACTTCATTAGGATCTCTTTTTTGTACGCTCTGGAGTTTCTTAGTCCAGTCCAACGTTTTCAGACTGACTCCATTCCATCACACAATCAGAACCTATTCTGATATCAGAACTAGCAATTCTTATCATTATAGTTTTAGATAATATATAGATACTACACAGTTACTGAGGAACATATAATCTCTTCACAGCAAAATGAACTATGAGCTTTTAAGCATTCAGACCAATGCCACAAATATCTAGTGAAGTTCCTTACTGAGAGAACCATTGAGATTGAGGGAGGAGGGGGGAAGCAGATGAGGGCACTTACTGTCTTGTTTCCATCAACTGTATGAGTTTATATTATTATCATAAACAGTGTGCCAGCTGTATTTAGTGGCAATATTTTTATTAATTATTGTTCAGGGAACTCATTTAATTCTGCAAGAACAGATGTTGCTTCATTAAAGTAAACCACAGTATCTCTTCTGAGGGAATAAATGATGTTTACCTGAGACAGTGGTTTCATGAGAATATTCATGCCTTGATAGCTTTACTGGTACAAAAATAAGCCAAATACCATAGAATTTAACAAAGAAATATTACAGTACAACAAAAGGCAAAGATAGTTTTCTGTGTATGTTTCTTCAGTGAAGCTGAAGACCAAGCTTAACTCCAATGTGCAGTTCTCATGAGTATAATACAGATTTTTCAACATTTGATTGGGTGCATGTACTGGGTTTTTTCCCCCTGCACTACAGTGGCTTTCCATAGTTACATCCAATGCCTCTACTCAATGTCATCTAGTGATAGGACAAGGGGCAGTGGGTGTCAGCTGGAATATAGAAGGTTCCGTATAAATATCAGAAGGAACTTCTTCGCAGTGAGGGTGACAAAGCACTGGAAGGGGCTGCCCAGTGTGGGTTGTGGAATCTCCTCCTCTGGAGACGTTTAAAACCCACCTGGATGTGTTCCTGTGTGACTTGGTCTAGGTGATCCTGCTGGCAGAGGGGTTGGACTAGATGATCTTTTGAGGTCCCTTCCAGTCCATAATGTTCTGTGATTCCGTGATTACAAGAAGGGAGGCAGGATCTGTTGTCAGTGAACTCACTGAACAGCTCCAGCTGCTGTTACCTCTAAAATTCAACAATGGACCTATATTTTCACCATGTCAATGATGTATTTGTTCCAGTTTGGACTGCTATCCAAATTGCATGGAGGTACAAATCATCACAGATGTGATTCGTGTTCACATGAGTAAAGGCAGTACCAGTGACCAAACTCCCAGTTGAACAGGGATTTGGATTACTGAAACTTGGCAAAGAACATGTAGAAGGAGACTAGAACTTCAACTATGCATCCAAAGGCCATGTGCAGGAACAGCTGTCCATGTGCTGCATGACCTCTTCAAAGCACCTCCTGTGCTTCACTGGTTTCCAGTGAAACCAGTACTTTCCTGTGATCCCAAGACCTTTTTCATAGAATCATAGAATGGTAGGTCTTAGAGGGGACTTCTGGAGATCATCTTGTCCAACCCCCCTGCCAGAGCAGGTTCTTCTAGAGCAGATCACACAGGAACATATTCAGATGGGTTTTGAATGTCTCTAGAGTCTGGGACCCCACAACCTCTCTGGGCAGCTGCTGTCAGAGCTCTGTTACTCCCACCATAAAAAAAGTTTTTCCCCTTATGTTGAAATTGAACCTCCTGTTCTGATTTATATCCATTTCCCCTTGTCCTATCACTGGGCACCACTGAGAAGAGCTTGGTCCCATCATCCTGACATCTTCCTTTCAGTTATTTATGATAAGTTCTGTGAGAAAGTGGAAAACACCAAGAATGCAGCGTACCCAAAGCCCTGTGGTGCTGCACAGAGGACAGACAGCTCGCTAGGATTCAAGAAGCAGGAGAGAAACCTTTCTAAGTAAAGGTCAAGGTCACCCTCTGGAATCCAGTCAAAACCTTGTTGGGAAAAAAAAAAAAAAAAAAGAACAAAGCAAACCGAACCCAAGAAAATTAAGCCTCTGCTTCCAGTGTAGCTTGGGTCATTAGGATCACTTACGGGCACAGTCCATCACAGACTGCGGCCCTGCACCCTCACTGTGCCAGCAGTGGCCTTCCTCCAAGCCTGCACTGAGCCATGTTAGCTCTCTAAACTGGCAGAAAATGACTGCATCAGCCAGGGACAGGGTATAGTTCTGTCAGTCCTGTGTAGCTTCCCATCAGATAGTCTGCCTTCTGATCAGCACAGGTAGCCCCATAACTGTCCCTCAGACTCTGTATGAAGACAAAGAGCCCATGTGCCTCTTCTACAAAAATCTTCCATGTAATTAGAGATAATTTTTTCTCCTGGTTTCTCAGAGTAAAAGGAAAATAAGGGTCCCTTTCAAAGCCTGGTTCCTCAGATTTTATGCTGGTATCAGAGTATCATCGCAGGACAAACTACTGTGCTAGACAACTCGCTCCTTAAGCCTCTCTAGAAGCGAGCCAGGAGCTTAAGTTTGACAGATAGCTATTCCATTAAAGGAATTGCTTGGTCCATCACTCAGAGCATCCATAGTCCTCTCCACAGTTCTCAGGACTAACATCCCCCTCTTAAGACTTCAGGAGAACTCTTTAATCCCTTGGCTCTTCTAAAACTCGCAGGCAAACAGAAAGTGGCTGAGGTTTCATGTACTACTGGCATCTTCACTGAAGGTAGTTTTTCTTCCTTCACACACCAAAGCCACAATTCTTTCTCTCTCTCTCTCTCTCTCCCAAAACCTCTCACTAAATATTGGTCCATCCCACTTCAGCACCCTGGTCAGGGTGAGGAATAAAATGGTGACAAAAGGCTTCACAAACCAGTCACAGTCACAGAATGTTAGAGGTTGGAAGGGACCTCGAAAGATCATCTATGTCCAACCCCACCTGCTGGAGCAGGGTGAGCCTACAGTACTGTCTCAAGATGTCCTACATGGGGCTCAAACCCATGACCCCAGGAATTCAGAGTCCCATGCTCTACCAGCTGAGCCAAGCCATCTGCATCCAAACATTTGACAGCAAAACAAACACATTAAATCTAATGTTTGTGCCGATAGCTGCCTTTTACCGCTTTTTGGGTTTCATAACGCAGCTTGGATGCCTTGGGCCTGAGCTGCAGGTGAGCAGTCTGCTGTGAAGTTGATTGAATTAGCCTTGACCCAGCTTTCTCTAATTTATCTTGATCTGCATTAAGGCCTCAGCTGAGCAGATAATGTGAAGATGACCAGGCTTTGCTTAGCTAATACCCCCGCCACTTGATTGTGAGATTTTTTAGACAGACCCAACATCTAATCCCATAGATAAGTGAGACTAAAGCACAATTTAAAGTCACTGTGCAAAGTAATGTGAAATATCATTGTACTTCCTGTTGCTGAGACACTGATTAATTCTTCAATCCTCCTTGTCATCTTCTTGACACCAAGTATCAGTTTTGCTAAGCTCTCAACTCTTCCTAGAGCACACAGAGCAAAATCCGTTTCACACCAAAATAAGCCTAGAATAGCAATTCCGCATAATGACTGCAAATGCTTAACTACAGAGTACCAAGCAACCCTCGTGTTCCCTCCCTCCACCTACCTTGTTGAATGAATTCATTCCTGTTTCTCTGCTCCCTTGCAGTCCATCTGCAGTGTTTTCCACTTTGAAGCAGCCTTCCAGTGTGGAACAAAGGTAGCGGCTGCAGACGTTATGGCTGTCAAAGGAATTTCTGTAATTGTGACTTATTTTGAAAGCTAGATATTAACATGGATTGAATTTTATGGTTGATTTCCCACTTCTGGATATCAGGCTACATACAAGTACTGACTTCATTCTGCCACAAAAGATTCAATAGTGCTGCTTCCACGGGAAATAATGTTAGTTGCATTCTGAATCGTTTCCAGCTTAAAGCTTTTGAAGGCCTTGACTGTAAACATTAAATACGATGGACAGACTTCTTCACAAATAAGCAGACGTTTTGAAGCACTAAAAGACAGCATTAAGAGCATATCAGCATCGCATACACGCTCAACCCACTTAGCTAGCTGCTTCGGTGGTGCTTTTAAAAGCTCTTCTGAAGGCAGACTCACTACTCGCACAGACCTGCAACTTTAAATTTTACATAGGATTTCACAGTTGATGGAAGATGTTTTACTTCTGATTGAAAGCAAAGATTGAGAGAAATGTAAGGATCAAGCCAGCAGGTATTTCAGAGACTCCATTGCCATGAAATCACACATAGCATGGAAACAGGCGTAGCAGCACACTTCAGTGAGTAAGTGCACTTACTCTGCCACCCAGCACCAGCTAGATCTGTCCTGAGACAAGGTTAAAATCAACAACTACAGTTCTGTAACAGAAAGCAAATCTGATTGCTAGGAATTCAAAAGCAACTTGTGCCATGGAAATTTCATGCAAAGTGACTCTGCCAAATCATAGAATCATTAGGGATTGGAAGGGACCTCAAAAGATCATCCAGTCCAATCCCCCCACCACAGCAGGATCAGCTAGACCAACTGCACAGGAACATATCCAGGTGGGTTTTAAATGCCTCCAGATAAGGACACTCCACAACTCCCCTGGGCAGCCTGTACCAATGCTCTGTCACACTCACTGTGACAAAGTTCCTTCTGATATTTATGTAGAAATTCCTATGTTCCATCTTGCACCCATTGCCCCTCGTCCTATCACCACATGACACTGAGAAGAGCCTGGCTCCATCCTCCTGACACCCACCCCTCACATATTTATAAACATTAATGAGGTCACCCCTCAGTCTCCTCTTCTCCAAGCTAAGGAGACCCAAATGATCTTGTCAAATGTGTTTTAAGATGTCCTACAAACTCTCTCATGTAATAGAAATTTCTCCAATTAAAGGCAGCATCAAGAAACATTCAGCCTTATTTTGACCCTGGATAATGGCTGTGAAAATACCGCACCAAAAGTTTGCAGTTGTTGGGGAAACGGTTGGTTGCACGGGTCTCATTTTTACACATAACCCTCAGGGTAGGATCTGTATGTGTTTAGGATCAAGTCCCTCCCTGAAACACACAGAGATACTGAAGCAACGCTTTCATCTACAGCTATTACTGCAATCATTCATCAAACACTACGAACTGGCAGAACCGGCAGAGGATGCTCCTACAGTGAGGAGTGAAACAACGTTGGCAGTCTTGTTCGGGTGTCTTTCACTATTCACCCAGACAGGAAATTATTACAACCAAAAGCCTAGACAACACAGGGTTCTGCTGTGTGTGTTGCTGTGTGTATTGCAGACATGGATATTACATACTGCAAACTAAAGAGTGTATTTCAAGGTGTCCCGTTCCATTAAGTGGATCAGGGAAAGATTCAAAGAACCCAAAGGCAAAATTAAGTCACAAGCGAGGTCAAGTGCAGCTCACACCAAGGCTTGATTCTTTAACAATGCGTGATGGAAGGAAAGAGCAATGGAGAGAGAAGAAGAGAGGAAAGGAAAAAGTGGGAAAGAGGATATAGCTACCATTGCCAAAATCTAGATGGCCCCAGGTTTCTCCTAAAGTACAGCAACATCCTACCATCTCATCCTTGCCAATCCAAAGTTCCTGCTAAGGAGCCATCCCTTTAGAGCTGAATGGTTCAGCTTGCCCCCCACACACCTTCATCTCACAGAGTGGCTTCCCTCTCCACCAGTGTTTAGGGCAGTGTCAATAGTTCTTTGTTCTTGTTGCTGAAGCCATCTGGAAGGCTCAAGGTCAGAATGCCATCTTGTTATTTGGTCCCAAGCTCAGCTTATTCTGAGTACCCTAAATCTTGTAGGGAGGACCAGTTCAGTGGCACAGATACGTGGGTCTCCACATAGTGAGCTGTGTGGTCTTGAAGTCGGGACAAGAGGCCTATTCATCCCATCTTTCTGAATAAGACCGTGTTGAGAAAAAGTCCTTTGTGGAGTCCCACACAAGGGAATGGAATCATGGAATCATTCAGTTTAGAAGAGACCTTTAAGAGCAGAGTCCAGCCATGATGGAATATGTTGTCTGAGTAGCTTTGAAGTAGCTTACACAGAATGTAGATGTAGAAGGACTTATCTTCCAAATAACATCACTTTGAGTTACACAGTGAGCTCTCAATAATTTTAGCCCATTTACAGGAGCTCACAGAAGTCATATCTCCGTAACTTCATAAAAAACACTTAGGATAAAATGTACGCTGAATGTATTTTTCTTCTGGCTTTACCTTTGATGATTCTCCTCCCACATGGACTCTACACACTAAAAAACATTTATCATGCATCATACTGTGGACAATGTGTAGTCACTTGAGGGAAACTCACTAGAGGGATAAACATCCCATTGAAAGGCGTAATAGCATCAAGGACACAGAAAAGTTTCTCTCCTGGGAGCTCTTTACTTGCAGGAGAGGCAATAAAAGGACAGTTTAAAGATTGGTTGTGGGTTTTCCAAAAAAAGCCATGGATATTTCCAGCAGCTAAATCTGCACGTATCTTCAGAGAAGAGGCCACTATGGAAATGCAAACCTTTACCTACTGGAGTTACTAATTTGCAATGTGTAGTACTTGTCAATATCAACCAACTGATATTTTTTGAAAGAAGATGAGAAGAAAAACCAGTAGGACTAGAGAAGAGGCACAGGGCAGGCTGGGAGAGACAGGACAGTCTATCATTGCTTACACTGCATATCTTCACTAGCCAAATTCAGCAAGTACGGGTAAAGTGTGACTATAAAAGAAAAACAGGAACAGTCCTCAGAAAACTCCAACTTCTAAAGCCTTCTAGGCTTACTTCCCAATAGAACCGGAAAGGACCTTGAAAGATCATCCAGTCCAATCCTCCTGCCACAGCAGGATCACCTAGACCAAATCACACAGGAGCACAGTCAGGGGAGCTTTAAACTTCTCCAGAGAAGGAGACTCCACAACCCCACTGGGCAGCCCCTTCCAGTGCTCAGTCACCCTCACCATGAAGAAATTTCTTCTGATAGTTATGTAGAACCTCCTATGTTCCAGCTCACACCCATTGCCCCTTGTCCTATCACTATGAAATTAAGCTGAAGGGCTACAAAAGTTTGTGAAAACTACAGGCAGAGATTTTAGTGGCAATATCAGACAAGTAATTAATACGTAAGTCTACGGCTCCAGATGTTAGGAGCTCTGAAAAACTGATGCATATGCAACTCCAGACAACTGTGAACTGTGACATTAAATCAAAAGGTGCAGCACAATTTCATGAGAACATTTAGTAAACACACAATAAAGAAAAATCCTATCAATGAAAACAAGTTCTGATAATAAATCACGGAGCTACCTCAAGGTGTTCCATAAATATGGAAGAACTGCACTCATTTTCATTAGCAAAAACCTGCCAACATTCCGCTTGGGGATTAGGAAGGTGTCACAGGTTTCACTGAACATTTTCCCATCCAAAGCCCTTTGCAGGGGAGGAAGGTGCTGCCCTCTCAGCACTTATTAGCTAAACTATTTCTAAACTTTTCTCCCTCTCCCTGAAATCTGTGAGGGCTTTACTGCACGACATCAACAAACAATCAGAGATCACTGAATTTCTTAAGCAACTAGAACATCAAGCCTTAGAAATTCCAGTTACAGTGAAAGACACTGAAGTCTCCAAGTGTTAAGACAAAGGACAAAGTCCATGGGCAAGCTGAAACAGAAGCAAAATGGGAAAAAAAAGAGGACTAGCATATGCCAAACCTATTTATTTGCAGTCAGGTTTTTAAAGGAATCAGCTATGCTCCCAGCAAACTTTTTGTAGCTTTCCTTAGCCACCAAGTCCCAATGGAAAAATGCAGGCATCAAGTCATGGACACTTCCAGCAAGCACCCTCTGTGCTGTTCTCCTGTCTGCACTGCTGCCCTGCCTGTTAATGTCTCAGTGCTGCATAACAAAAAACACATCATAAAGGCTTCCCTCTACATCTTGGCTTTTAATTTTCTTGGGGAACATGGAAGTAAGCAGAAATTCATTACCTGGCTCCATACTCCTAAAATGTTGTCACAGGAGAAAAGATGAGGAGAGCAGCTTCGTTGCAGGTCAGTCTGTGCTGGGCTAAGGCAAATCTCAGCAAAAAGGCTACCAAAAGGCTCTTTTTGGGGCTTTTGAAGCTCATATGAAGTGGTTGCTTTTAGCTATCCCCCTGACTGGCAGTTTGTAAGTGAACAGTCAGAGGCACTGGGGGCAAAACCATCCCCTTCTGGGCTGCAGTTCTAAATGAGGTGTAAGTGACCCACCACTCACTCAAAGAGGAAGGTCTGACTCACCATGGGTGAGGTCAAGAGTGAGGGCAGCTAAACCCCAACAGGTGCAAGAAGCCAATTTAGCTAGTGGTCACCACCCTCTCAGTTACCTAACTATGGTCTCTATTCATCCAAAAGGTGCTGTAAGGAGCAGCACAGTGACCCAGACACAGCTCTCACCTAACTATGACACTGTTCAGGTCTCAGGCCACAGGCAGATTCAGACCCTCTCACCCACAATGATGACACCTGTTTGTGTGAGAGCTGGTGAATGATCTGCTCAACATGGCAGCAGAGATAAAAGAGAAGGTAGAGAGGCTGAGGAGTATCAGGGAGTGTGCTAGGGAGAGAGATTAGTAGAGCCACACACTACCACCCTTGAGGCAAAGGCAGCACGTGGAAGCTCCACAAAGAGCACAGGATCCTCTACACTCATGCCACCAGGTAGAAGGGGGAAACCTAGGTGTTGGTAGAGCATGGAAAACAACTCCCAGGCTCTTTCACCTTCCAGATTACTCTTACACAACAGGTAGAGGTCTCTAGAACTTGAGGGTCAGGCAACAGAGCATGCAGAGCATGTGAGAAGACCTGTGCTGACCATACCCATCCCACAGAGACATCTCCTGCTTTCCTGTGGCCTGGGTTAAGGATGTTACAAGGAAGCTGGTCCATGGTGCAGTGAGGTGGGAACCCAGCAAGTTTGCTACCCTGGACTTCAGGGGAGCAGATTTGGCCTTTCCAGGGACATCCTTGATGGAGTGCAATGGGGTAGAGCCCTAGAAGGTCTGGGAGCCCAAGAAAGCTGGTTAGCATTCAAAGACTATCTCTAAGCTCAGGACCACTACATCCCTATGAAAAGAAAGCCATGTGAAAATGCCAGGAGGCCTGCATGGATGAACAAAGAACTCCTGGACAAACTTGAACAAAAGAAAGGACAGAGAGTGGAAGTGAGGACAGGTAGCCCGTGAGGAATTGCCGGTGCAGACAGGGATCAGATTAGGGAGGCCAAAACTGAGACAGAATTGAATATGGCCAGGGACATCAGGGGCAGCAAGAAAGGTTTGTGTGGATATTTTGGCAGAAAAAGGAAAACTAGGGAGAACGTGTGCCCTCTCTAGAAGGAAAGAGATCACCTGGTTAGCCAGGATACAGAAAAAGTTGAGGAACTCAATGACTTTTTTGCCTCTGCCTTCACCAGAAAGCTCTCAAACCACACCATCCTTGTCAGAGATGTCAATGGCTGGGACTGGGAGAAGGAAGTACCACCCACAGTAGGGGCAGATCAGGTCCATGGTGACATAAATGTGAGATATATCCGCAGGTTCTGAGGAAAATGGTGGATGAACCTCAACTGACAAAGCCTGCTAGCTCATCCTCTAGTGTTTTTGTTGACGCTTAGGGGTAGAGGGGGATGATCAGAAGGAACTGAGCAGATTTCAGAGCACCGTGGAGGATTCATATCCTACATTTACCACCCAAGGACCCTAATCAGCACAATCAGCTAACCAAACTGGGTGACTAAAATTAGAGATGCAGTCAGATCCTCCAGCGTAATTCTATCCAGGGTGATAGATATCAAAACTTGGGAAAAAATAATTAAATCCCCCCAAAATTATTTCCCTTGTTGTGGTTTGAATTTGGGCGAAATTCAAAGCCTGAGGGACTGTGGAGTTGCTATGGCAACCTGTGATAAGCATCTTGGAATTCCCGTGTCTTGTTTGTAAATTCACTGATGCCGATTTATTTCCTACTAAGGAGGTCATGAATAAAATATGAAGATTATACTTTCAGAAGTCTGTGAGTTTTCAGGCATTAGGAAATCAATCAGTTCTGTGTAGTTATCACTTTGAAGTTTCAATTGGGCATTTTCTCCCTCAAAACCCAAAACATCCCGTCCTTTTGAAGGATGGCTTTCTTAAAGACACACTATTTATTTTGGTTTTATTCTTGGTAATTGTGTAAAAGTGAAAGGACAGCACAAGAATGAGGAAAGAAAATGGTCAGCATTAATAAGGGCTGCCTTCAGGATAAACACGGATTTACGATCCTACAAGGGCTTTTTGACTTCTCCTATTTCCATAGGCAGTGACATCAGAGCGATTATTTCAACATCATCCTAGAGGAGCGAAAGGAAGATCTCACTCTTGATTATTCACAGCAATGCTCAGCGACATTATTTCCATGGAATGGCTCTGCCTCTGAACTTATGAGCAAGTTAATTTGCAGAGAAGCAGCAAATAATTTTGGGAGGACACAGAAAGGAAAAACACTAACTTTCCCCCTGTCCCTGCTTACGCAGATGAATTGCACAAGGTATTCACTTACTGCTCAACGTGTGCTGTGCTGCTTCTTGCTTCTGTCACCTTGCAGGAACGAGGTGCCATCGCTCAGAGCCTGAGCTGCTTCCATGACTTAAACACCATCCTCCTTGAAGAGGGACGTTAGTGCCTTGCAGTGACATACATCATACGGTACTGCGGAGCTCGGAGAATTCTTTTCTCCAAGGGCTCCCATGCAGACATCCTAGGAACAGAAATAGAATCAATTTGATCTAATTCCATTTCTACAGACATTCTTGTCTGCCAGGTTTTCTTAAGGAATACTTGTGTTAGAAGCCAAAATTTCCTTGTAAGGACAAATCTCTGCACTGGTTGCTTTTCTCAAGGATCATAGAATCATAAAATCATTAGGGATTTGAAGGGACCTCGAAAGATCTTCTAGTCCAATCCCCCTGACATAGCACAATCACCTAGACTGAGTCACACAGGAACACATCCAGGTGGGTCTTAAACATCTTCAGAGAAGGAGACCCCACAACTCCCCTGGGCAGCCTGTTCCAGTGCTCTGTCACCTTCACTGCAAAGAAGTTCCTTCTGATATTTATATGGAACCTCCTATGTTCCAGCTTACACCCATTGCCCCTCGTCCTATCACTAGATGACATTGTGAAGAGCCTGGCTCCATCCTCCTGACACCCACCCTTCACATATTTATAGACATTAATGAGGTCACCCCTCAGTCTTCTCTTCTCCAAGCTCAAGAGACCCAGCTCCCTCACTCTCTTCTCATCAGGCAGGTGCTCCACTTCCTTCATCATCCTTGTTGCCCTACGCTGGTCTCCTTCTAGCAGCTCCACATCCGTCTTGAACTGAGTGGCCCAGAACTGGTCACAATACTCCAGATGTGGTCTCACCAGGGCAGAGCAGAGGGGGAGAAGAACCTCTCTTGATCTGCTAACCAACCTGCTTCAAGGATGTTCTAAAGGAGTGACTTGTGCAATTTCTACAGCTATGGTCCTCTGCAAGAAGGACACCATTTCAGGAAGCCAAATCTTGCATTAAAACAGCCCATAATAAGCTGCACTTTCAGAGCATCATAACTACAAAAATTAATCAAATAGCGAGGTTTTTGATTTGTGTTGCACTCCGCGAGGCGTCAGTGTGGCTGCCACTGGTAGCCAAACGAAGTATCTTTGTGCTTGCAGTACTGAACACTAATAATATTGCCCAGAGGTGGATTCATGGAAGCAGCAAGAGAAAATATCTACTTGATAACTTAATCACTCACATACCGTAGAATAGCGTAACTTTCCAAACAGAAGTGTCCAGATACTCTCATAGAAACTTCCACCCTGCCTGCAGAGCTCTGTTTTCACCCACCCATGCACAGGAATTTGGGATCGTGCCTTCTAATTATCTCAATAACGGGTCTGCAAAGCTGCTGTGAAGGCGAGTGCTAAAGTCTCCTAGCCACACGTGCACACCACCAGGGTATCTCACAGAAGGTCAGCCTCCCTCTGCCCCTGTGCCACTTGACACTACAGCACCTTGCGGAAACACTCCAGGAGATGATGCCAGCAACACCCTCCAGACTCAACAGCATCAAGGTTTGCCAAGGGAAGGGATCTCATGCCATCACCTCCTTCAGGTATCTGCACTTGCATCCTTAGTTCCAGGGTTCTACAGGCGCTCACACCCTAAGCCAGCACTGTACACTACTGAACGTCCCTCCTTGCTCGGTCAAGTGGAAAGCTGCTACCAATCAAGCCTTTGGATGCACTGAAGAAACTCAGATTTATTTAATATTAGAATATTAAAAGTTAGGATTATTTATCCTCTCTGGCAAGGGACAATTTTATTTCAGTTTAAAACATTCACACATATTTGTAGCAGGCCATGGCTGTGAAAACCCTGAGCGAGATCATCAGCTCTGCAGTGAGCTAACGCATTCAAATAAATCGTTCCGTTAGAACAGAGGAAGTTCCATTCTTGATCGAGTTTTGCTTCCGTAGTGACTATGGGTGCCAAGCGGCACTGCGCACGTGGCACAGAGGTATCCTCCTTCTTTGGACACGTTTAAAACCCATCTGGATATGTTCCTGTGCGACTTGGTCTGGGTGATCCTGCTCTGGCAGGGGGATTGGACTAGATGATCTTTCAAGGTCCCTTCCAAATCCCTAATGTTCTGTGATTCTGTGACTTAAGGGAGGTTTGGAAAATACTTTTCACGGAAGATGTTTAACAGCTCTCATTTTTTGTACTTTTTATTAGTAGTTAAAAATGAACGAAGATGACTTTAAGTACTTGTTATTAGGCAAAGAATAAATAAGACCAAAGGTTGCCAAGAGATTATTTTGATATATATTAATCACTGAAATAGTCCAGA
The DNA here is from genome assembly GCA_013400115.1 of Rhinopomastus cyanomelas. Taxonomy (NCBI): domain Eukaryota; kingdom Metazoa; phylum Chordata; class Aves; order Bucerotiformes; family Rhinopomastidae; genus Rhinopomastus; species Rhinopomastus cyanomelas. Next base: position 1,234,364 of record VXBP01004734.1, read on the forward strand.
TAGGTTGGTAATGAGCATTTTAAAACAATTTCTCTCACACCTTGGAATCATTTAAAGGACTATACGTGTATAAAAATTCTCTTCAGGCATAAATGCATTTAAAGCAGTTATTACATCTTTTACAAATTGCAGTTATTTGACATGCACTTAGTTGAAAATAGTATCCAAAACATTATCAGTTGAATTCCCCCCAAAGCATCGAACTCCTGTTGCTGTGGCAACACATTGTTCATCGCTCGCCTGTCTGAGGCAACAAAGAGTCTAAAATATTGAATGTTTAAAATATATGTAAGTCCACCACTTAGACTGCAGCACTGCGCCCCTGCTGAAAGCTGTATTATTCCATTTCCACAAGAGGTGTTCTTTCACTGAGAGCCAAACTGCTGCTTAATGTACTCACCGATGGTAAAATGATTTCCAAATGCTGGGGAAAAGGACTGTTTAACACTCTGTGAAGCAGCACTAGTGATCATAACAAAGAAAGGCATTTTGCCTTCTCCTCTTGCCACCGTGGGGCTGGGTAGAAAGCCAAGGGAGGTGCAGCTCGTTGGAGCTGGAGACATTAGGCTCGTGGAAATCAGGAACTTCATTCCCATGTCACCATTACACTGGTCTCTGTTTACTTTCCAGCAAGTGAGAGCTGGACACCTGCTCTGCCTTGCAACACAGTGTCCTGGCATCAGCTGTGGTGAGGCCACATCTGGAGTACTGCATCCCATTCTGGGCTCCCCAGTTCAAGGGACACAGTAAACTACTGGAGAGACTAACGGAAGGCAATGACGTGGGGCTGGAGCATCTCTTTTATGAGGAAAGGTTGAGGGAGCTGGGACTGTTTAGCCTTGAGAAGACTGAGAGGAGACCTGATCCACCCCTATAAATATATGAAGGGTAGATGCAGGGAGGATTTTGCCCAGCTGTCTCAACATTTTTCCTTTAAGAAAGATCCTCCAGACACCCAATCATTTTCATTGCTTTCCACTGGACTCTCTCCACTAGTTCTTTTACTCTTTTGAACAGGAAAGCCCAAAACTGGACATAGTACTCCAGACATGGCCCCACCAGGGGCCAGTTCCAGAAGGATGTGGAGGTGCTGCAAGGAGTCCAGCGTAAGCAAGGAGGATGATGAAGGAAGTGGAGCACCTCTCTTACGAGGAGAGGCTGAGGGATCTGGGTCTCTTTAGCTTGGAGAAGAGGAGACTGAGGGGTGACCTTATTAATGTCTATAAATATGTGAAGGGTGGGTGTCAGCAGGATGGAGCCAGGCTTTTCTCAGTGTCATCTAGTGATAGGATGAGGGGCAGTGGATGTGAGCTGCAACATAGGAGGTTCCACATAAATGTGAGAAGGAATTTCACAGTGACTAAGTACTGGAACAGGCTGCCCAGTGGGCTCATGGAGTCTCCTCCTCTGGAGACGTTTAAAACCCACCTGGATGTGTTCCTGTGTGACTTGGTCTAGGTGATCCTGCTGTGGCAGGGGGATTGGACTAGATGATCTTTCGAGGTCCCTTCCAATTCCTAATGATTCTGTGATTCATATGAAGGATTAAAGAACATTTTCCTACCTTTTCCCCTTACAGGAAAGGAGGTAGCAGAGCTGGACCCAGGAAGTCGCAGTTAAGAATTATTTGTATCTCTGTGCTTCGGAGACGCATTTTCGTTTGTGTTTAAATTAAATGCCTGTCTTTTCCTTGTCAGCTGTTAAGTAGCAAATGAGCTCTCTCTGTTCTTTGTCTCAGCTTTCAAACCTCTCCTTAGTTAGGGAAATGCTGTCCTGGGACTGGCCAACCTTAGCCTACTGGTAAATTTGCAGAATTTCCTTTTGGGGGTGGCTGGATATCAACACTGTACCCAGCAAAAGTTGCCAGCATCCAGAAAACACTCAAGAGAAAAGTGGATTTTATTATGCCCTGACTCACTTAAGTTAAGCACATTTATGACCTCAGATTCCTGTGTTACTTGCTCCTGGTGGGAACATTAACTTTAATACATGTTTGCGTTTTAATTCCAACTGTAACAATAAGTAGCTGCCCTGCTTTGAACCTGAACAGTATTTTCCTAAAATACAGAAGTGAAGAACTGCTACCTAATCAGAAATCACCTCCCTGTATCTAAAGAGAAGGGAAATATTCCTCTATGAATAACCCGCAGTGACTTTGATTTAGCTTTCATGCAGCTGTAAAATGACTACCCAACACCTAGCTACCGGCATAGATGGCAAATGAGGCTCCCAGGAAAGAAGGTGTTTGGCTCACGCACGGCTTCACAAAGCAGAAAGTTATTTTATTTGTAAAAATGTCAAAAGAACATATAATCTAAGCTAAACCTCCAACGCAATCAGATCACTAAGAGGCAGTAAAACACACCTCTCTGCTTCACATCTGTAAGGATGTGAAACATCCTCACATCCCCTCTGAAACATCCCTTCAGAACATTCTGCATATACCAATGACAGGGGATAAAAGAAAAGTCCACTGGGCATAGTAAGGCGATGACCTTTGTGCAGGACTTGTGGGTACAATTACAATTGTCACAAAGTAAGTTATGATGATCAAAAGGTGATCCCGAGCCACCCCAGCCAGCCCACTGCATTCAGTGAACCCATCCAGAGATATCGTTAGCTGCCACCGCACTGGCTGCCAGTCTTTTAATTGAACGTTGCTGCTTTTGCAGGGGGACACAAAGAAACATCAATACAAACATAAAATACCCCAAACGTGAAGAATCAGCGCTGAGCCATAAAGCCTTGGTCAAAGGAAACCTTAAGGAAACAAATAAAACCCTCTTGACCAAAGAAGTTGACAGAATTAGAGCTACAAAGATGATAAAAGGAGTGAAACATCTACCTTCTGGGAAAGGGCTGAGGGAGCTCAGTTTCTTTAACTTGGAAGAAAGGAGACTGAGGGGTAACCTCATTAATGTTTATAAATATTTGAAGGGTGGGTGTCAGGAGGATGGAGTCAGGCTCTTCTCAATGTCATCTAGTGATAGGACAAGGGGCAGTTGGTCCAAGCTGGAACACAGAAGGTTCCACATAAATATGAGAAAGAACTTCATCACAGTGAGGGTGACGGAGCACTGGAACAGGCTGCCCAGGGCTGTTGTGGATTCTCCTTCTCTACAGGCGTTTAAAACCCACCTGGATGTGTTCCTGTGTGACTCAGTCTAGGTGATTGTGCTGTGTCAGGGGGATTGGACTGGATGATCTTTCGAGGTCCTTTCCCGTCCCTGATGTTCTGTGATTCTGTAAATTAAAGTAACACATTTATAAAAGTACAGTTCGAGATCTTGTTTGGGTGTTTTAAACTTCTTCCATCTCTTCCCCCCCTCCTTGAGAAATATGTCAGGCATCGCGTAGGAGCAATACCTCTGACAAGGCACAAGAAACTTCCACCTGCGCAGTGAGGTTTTGAGAAGGCAGTGATTTACTGAAAGAATCACAGAGTCACTGAGGTTGGAAGACACCTCCAAGATCATCAAGTCCAACCGTCAGCCCAGTGCCACCGTGCCCACTAAAACATGATGACGCAGTCCTTCAAATCCTGGTTTTGACATCTGCATGCCTGACAGCTCTGGGTTCAGTACCTACATACTGAAACACATCCAGCAAAGAGCCACAGAGATGATGATGGTATTGGAACACCTGAAAAATGCTGAGAGAGTGGGAATCGCTCAGTATGGAGAAGAGAAAGCTCAGAGGAGATGTGTGTACGCATCTGGCTGAAGCAGAGGGGAGGCTGATGAACAAGGCAGTGTCACACTTCTCTCAGTAGCACCTAGTGACAACAGAAGCTGAAATGGACAAACTGAAATATAGGAAATTCCATTTAAACATAAGAAAAACCCTCCTCTTTTGGTCAGGGAGGCCAAACAACGGAACAGGCGGCTCAGAGAGGTTGTAGAGCCTCCATTTCAATACATATCCAAAATCCAACTGGGCAAACGCCAGAAGTGCTTCTCAACCTTAGACATTCTGCACTTCTGACTCGCTGGCAGACAGAAACTGCCTACTCCAACTGCTGGAATTTTGTTGGGCTTTTTTTTTTCCCCGAAAGAAATAAATTGACAACAGGACACAAATAAATCAAGATTTTTAACATCTTAATGAAATCACAAAAGACACTGTCCTCAGGATAACAAACATTTTATCCGCAGAAAGAAGCAAAATAATGTAATCGTAAAATAATAGGACTCAAGAATTTGATGATGGAATTTAATGATAGTAAAAGTAGCAAGAGATGTTCCCATTTCTGCCTATCTGCCTGCTGAGGGTTTTGAACACGTTTAAGAAGGCACTGTGCTGGTGGCTGGGAAAAGAAGCTATGGCATTACTTCATGAGGTAAATTAAAAATTACTTGAAATAGCGTGTATGGTCCAAGCTCTGAAACAGGAACTGCGGAAAATACAGAGATGTCAAACATTTCAATCCCTTCCTGCCAATCCGTACGTTCCTTACCCACCCCTGTTATTTCAGTTCACACTCTGAAGACGCACAGTAGTTTTTATTATCCTAAATGTTCCCCTAGCTATTTCTCTCACTGAGCACTTGGTCAGTATTTGGACCACATTGGTGTTGCTCCATGCAATGCAGAATTGCTGAGAAACTTGATGGCCCTCCAGGTTCGATTATCTTCAGATCCTATCACTTTTGCTTTATGCTGCTGGGATTTCTACATTCTTCAATGGTGTTGTCACAGAAATATTTCTAACTAGGTGAGGATCAGATTCTCTGCTCTTCAAGCACACCTAATGCTTTTTGTTACCACTGCAATTGTGATCCTTCCAGGATTAGATCCTTAGAAGCAGCTGCTGTTAATTGCTTGATTCCTAGAAGATTGGAAATCATAGAACCATAGAATCATTAGGGATTGGAAGGGACCTCAAAAGATCATCTAGTCCAATCCCCCTGCCACAGCAGGATCACCTAGACCAAGTCATTTATTCCTGTGTTAGTCAGTAAAGTAGTTGTTCTGTATGAAAGGACTTCCATTTGTATTTTGATTCACACTGGAATTAGGTGATAAAGACTTCTATGTGCTGTTTAAGTCTTGTTCTCTCTTGCAAAGAGCAGACAGTGTATCTCCAGTTCACAGGCTGACTAATGCAGTTCTATACCGGCAGGTCTCTCAGACAGCACTGCAAGAAAATGTCAGCCTGTATTCCTGGAGTTAATAATCAGTTCCAAATGTCACCATCTTATTTCCTTCCTTCTTCATTTACTTGGTTTCCTTATCATAAACTTTTGAATTAACATTATAAACAAGAAGACTGACCTTCCATTGCACCAGAGCTGCACCAGAGCGTAAGAAAGAGTTTGGAAATGAGTAAACCACAACTGCCAAAAAGATGCACTCTAACTTCATTCCAATGGTAGGAAACTTAATAGACTGGCTTTTTGTCATGATTCATTCTTAAGAGAAGTGTTTTTCTATCTTAACCTTCTTGTTGTCTCTTCTCATCTATAAGATGAAATTTGAAGTGCACAGATAACTGTTTGAAACTGCTTTTTGATGGAGATGGACAGTAGAAGGCAGGATTCCAGTTTCTCAAACTGATGCTTTTGGGTGAATTCAGAGAAATAAAAGCCAGCGCCTCGGCTGTTCAAATTGGATCAGCTGAATGAAGTATAATGAGGACAAAGTAGACCTTTAGCTTATACTGCGGAACATCAAATGTGGCTTTTGCAAGGAGAAAAGCCCTCCTTACCAGTCCACTAGTGGGGTTTTTCTCATTGCTGTATTTAATAGGTGAACATGGAAATCTAGGGGATGCGGACATCTGGCCCAGGAAGTAACCCTGACACGCTCAGTGGGGCAGAACCGAGAAGAAATAACTGATCAATAGTCATTCTCAGTTACAGGGAAATGTTTGCATCCCTAATCATCCCCTGGAGAGATTCCCACCACTGTGCCTATTCCATAAACTTAGTGGGTTTCTAACCCCTCCTTCACACCCTCAACTTACACTCTACTCAGACATTATGCTGACCACAACAAATGCCCAGAAAGGTGAACTGTACACACAGATAATTTTTAGGTAGCACTCATTTAATCAAGAGGTGGGATAGCCTTTAAAGATGGGCTTTCATCATTTTCCTCCCAGCTAAGGTCTGTACCAGAAGCAGCAGATACCCCAAGGTGGAGCTAGACCTGCTACCTTGCCCCTAGCAACATGCAATTACAGATTTCACCACTTGCTTCCAGACAAACAGCTGGAACAGTTCCCAGGACAATCCACACCAGAGCACTTGCTGATGTGCTTGGCCCACCAGTAATCCATCTCATTCATGGTACTGAGTGAAAGGTCAATAACGATGGCAGATGAAGTTAAGGCTGAAGTCATGTGCCTCACAAAAGCAACCCTAACCTCACAGAGCTGCAGAATAGAATCTTAAAATTGCTTTTGTTGGAAGAGACCGTTAAGCTCGTCAAGCCCAACCATTCACCCAGCACTGCTGGGTCACCACTAAACTACGTCCCGTTAGCACCACATCTACACGTCTCTGAAATAACTCCGGAAATAGTGACTACCACTTCGACAGAGCACCTGTTCCAGTGCTTAAAAATTATTTTGGTGAAGAAATCTTTTGCTAATATCCAAACTAATCCTTACCTGGTACAGCTTGAGGCCATTTCCTCTTGTTCTGTTCTGTAGTACTTGGGAGAACAGGCTGATTCCCACCTCTTTCAGGGAGCTGTAAAAAGCAATAAGATCTCCCCTGAGCCTCCTTTTCCTCAGGCTAAACTTTCTTCATTTCCCACAGCTGTTCTTCATAAGACTTGTGCTCTTGACTTCAGAATTAAGAGACATTTCTGTTAGAGCACACAATCACTTACCAGTGGCAGCCATAGAGGCAGCCAAAATACTAGAACTTATGAGGTGAGAAAAAGCAGAAAATGTCTGTATCAATCCAAAATGACCCTGACTTCTGAATACTGCTTGTAGCTTTGACCTCTGCCCAGACCTCCAAAACTGCACTGTAGCAGTACAAAGTAGAAGGGTAATCAGAGGTACAACATGTCTTCAATATGAAGAATAACTGCATGGCCTACAGATTTTCAGCCTAAAACACAATCACAGGATCACAAAACATTAGGGATTGGATGGAACCTGGAAAGATCATCTAGTCCAATCCCCCTGCCAGAACAGGATCACCTAGACCAAGTTGCACAGGAACATGTCCAGGTGAGTTTTAAACATCTCCAAAGAAGAAGACTCCACAACCTCCCTGGGCAGCCTGTTCCAGTGCTCTGTCACCCTCACTGTGAAGAACTTCCTATGTTCCAGCTCTCACCTGCTGACCCTTGTCCTATCACTAGATGATATTGAGAAGAGCCTGGCTCCACCCTCCTGACACCAGCACTTCACATATCTATAGACATTAATGAGGTCACCTCTCAGACTACTTCTCTTCTCCAGGGTAAAGAGACCCTGCTCCCTCAGCCTTCTGTCATCAGGGAGATGATCCACTCCCTTCACCATCTCTGTGGCTCTACACTGGACTCACTTCAGCAGTTCTGTGTCCTTCTTGAATTGAGGTGCCCAGAACTGGACACAATATTCCAGTGGCAGAGCAGAGGGTGAGGAGAGCCTCTATCCCCATTCTGATCCACCTCAAGATGCTGTCGGCCTTCTTGATCATCCTGCTGTCCCCCTGGACTCCCAGGTCCCTTTCTCCTATGCTGTCTCCAACAGGTCAGTCCCCAACATATACTGGTACCTGGGGCTGATCTCACTCAGATGCAAGACTCTACGCTTGCCCTTGTTATAGTTCATTAAATTTCTCCCCACCCATCTCTCCAGCCTGTCTAGATCCCACTGATCAGCAGCACAGGCTGCTGGGGTGTCGGCTACTCCTACTAGCTTTGTGTCACCAGCAAACTTGCTGAGAGTGCACCCTAATCCCTCATCCAAGTCATTAATGAATAGATTGGATAGTACTGGTCCCAGTACGGATGCTTGGGGGACTCCACTAAATACAGGCTTCCCACTAGACTCAGTCCCATTGACCACTACTCTTTGGCTTCTATCCTGCAGCTAGTTCACTATTCACCTCATCACCAAATAAAAGAGATGATATGAGTTTAAAAAAATAGTATCATAACCTGATATGAAATTAATATTGACTTATTTGTTGCAAGACACCTAAAAAACATCTGACGCCATCAGCAAGCAGTAGGTTCAAAAGATGAGTCACAATTTTCCGTGCAATATACAATCCCAAAATGTAAAGGCCAGTACACTTTGGTGAACAACAAAATGTAACACAGGTCTAAAAAGCAATTAAACTTTCTATAGAAGGCTAATGGGTTAAAATCCATTAGTCCAGCACAGAGCAACAAAGATGATGAAGGAAGCAGAACACCTCCCAGATGAGGAAAGGCTGGGGGAGCTGGGGCTCTTGAGCTTGGAGGAGACTGAGGGGTGACCTCATTAATGTCTATAAATATTTGAAGGGTGGGTGTCAGCAGGATGGAGCCAGGCTCTTCTCAATGTCATCTAGTGATAGGAAAAAGGGCAGTGAGTGTGAGCTAGAACACAGGGGATTCCATATAAATATCAGAAGGAACTTCTTCCCAGTGAGGGTGATGAAGCACTAGAAGGGGCTGCCAAAGGAGGTTGTGGAGTCTCCTTCTCTGGAGATGTTTAAGACCCGCCTGGATGTGTTCCTGTGCCACTTGGTCTAGGTGATCCTGCTGCACCAGGGGGATTGGACTAGATGGTCTTTCAGGGTCCCTTCCAATCCCTGTTGTTCTGTGATTCAGTGATAAGAATTTCCACTTGGCTTCATGCAGTCCTTTTGTTCCAGGCTGCTAGAAAACTCATCCTAGAGAAGTACCACCAGTCCCCTTCTGCTTACAGCTCCCTCAGGCCTATGTCAGTACGAGGTCTGTTTAATTTTATGATTTTTTTTTTATGTTCTCAAGGAGAGTGCATTGCTTGGTGAAGACAGCAAAATCCTGCAGCATGAGCTAACAAAACACAGAGTGCATATGGACATTAGTCAAGAAGCCTCAGCTTTGGCCCCACAGAAGGCAACAGGATTAAAAGCAGTTTGTTCTTCAGATCTTTCTAGAGGGGTCATAAAGATGTTCTTACTCACAGTTAGAAATAATTTATATCAGGTAACATGTAGTTAATCGATAATTCATTAAAATTCATCAGTTAATAAAAACTGCTAGTGAGTTCAGTCAAGAAGTTATTTCATTCACTTCCTTCATTGGTCTTTTAGAGTTCCATAATTACCAATAACTTGGTCCTAATTATAACCATTGTTATTTGTTATGGACTGGCAGGCGCTTCACAAATCGGGTGTTAAAGCGCTGTAAAAGAACTTGTGCTTTTCTGTCATTCCATTTACTACCCTCTGTCATCTGGCGCCTTCCCGAACGGCATCTGGAAAAGTGAGCAAATTCTCACCACATCATTACATCTCATCAGCAGTTTTAACCCTTTTCCTGCTCCCTTCCCTTTGCTTTCGTACGATATGTTGGTTTGCTGCAGATGGTTATCACACACTGCCGTGCTAATACCAGGTGTGAACTGGCAGTGTCAACTGCTGCCCCTAAGAGCACGTAACGGCTATCGCTGAAGCAAAGCAGGTATGTCAAGCTCTCGCTGCTGGTGAGCTCTGTCTGATTTGATGTGTCCACACAGTGCGATGGGAACAATCACAGAGAATTCAGCTGCTGTCTCATCCACTTCAGTTCACACCAGAGCTGGGTGTTTGGCTGCCACTGCCAATTCATCTTCTCTTCTTTTCGCTGTTGTCAAGAGGCTAGGAGTTCATGGGGATACGAGGCAAGGCCCATCTATTTCAACTCTCTCCTGGTCATTTTTCAGTATTAAAAAAGAGCACAGCTCATTCGTGTCTATAAATATGTGAAGGGTGGGTGCCAGGAGGATGGAGCCAAGCTCTTCTCAGTGTCATCTAGTGCTAGGACGAGGGACAATGGGCAGAGAGACAGTGGGCAATATACCCACCCTGGGGCAATATACATGTCTTCTGGCACAGGTAGAGCCAGGCAAACTGTGCATGAGCCACAGACCACCGAGACACCGCAGAAATGGCAGTGTCTATCCTGACACCTTCAGAAATGGGACTGCAGGGTAAGCATGTCCCATGCCAGAGTTTTTAGATTTCTTCATTCAAATGCTGGGTATCTGTTGCAGCGCTGCTCCGTTTCCTTTCAACACCTCCATGTTTGTGCCTGTGCACGCAAAATAAACAGCACGGGAAGCAGCAGCTATATTTAAGGTTGCCTACACCTTTCTGTTTCTCACTGCTATTTATAAGGACAGCAATCTTGTTTGCTTTTCTGCAAACAAGATTATCTAAAGCAAAAATTGTCTGTAAGGGATGGTTTTAGGATAAGTTTTTTCATTCTTCATCTTTATTTTCAGAATATTGGCTGAAATTCGTTTAGGCTTCGTCAGAGGATGCTCTAGGAGAGTGGACAGTTGTTGCACCTGCAGAACTCTCCTCTGGGAGCTTGCTGCTAACAGCGATTTGCCGCTCACATACTCTTTGAAGCCAAACGTTATTGAGACTTCACGCAGGAGTTAAAGTAGAGCAGAAAAGAGACCAGCAGAAGTGGTTGCAAGTGTGCACCTTGCCTACCTGGCCCACAGCTGTAAACACCGCACGGAAAGACTGCGGCGGTGAGAACCTCTATCCGAAACAACGAATGCGTTTTGCCCGCCTGCAGCAGTCACTTGGAGGTTGCTATAGCAATGATGCCACATCCCCTTTTCTCACTCAAAGTTCCAGTGACAGAGAGCAACTAGCAGGCTGCCTGAAGCACAGACAGCACTAACTACGCAAAACTGTACAGAGGACAAAATGCCAGCTACCTGAGCTCTGCTTTGTATATCACTGTTGAACTGCAAGCCAAACGTGTCCCGTCTTAACTTTGGAAAACATAAAACCTATTGATTTCAGCATATTTGGTTTTTAACGTGCTGACCTCTTGTTCGCATTAAAAAGCTCCCAAACAACAAAACACTCCCCGCTGAGTTTGCATCCATTGTGAGTTTGCACAGAAGCGTTAATGAAGAGTAATAAAAGACCCATAAATGGTATGTGACAGGACTTGAAAAACCCCGCCCGAGTGGCCTCTGTTCCTTCTGTCTTCTCCCAGAAGATGGAGCTAAATGACCAAGTGTCTGTGGTCCCAAGAAGCTGCTCACAGGCGCTACTGAGCAAAGCTCTTTCCAGTAAAGACAGGTAGTCCCACTGTGTGGCTCCACTGCCGAGGTTGGCTGGGAAGGCAGTCAGGTTTCTTCCAGGTATTTTTTTTTTCATATCACAGCCATTTTATAGAGCTTTGGCAATAAAGGAGGCCAACAAGATCAAGGTCGGGGGCAGACATTTAAAAAAAGCTGGACTGAAGTATGAGTCATCCCTCCCCCAGACTCTCCACTGACAGAAAGCAGCCTTGATTTCTGACTAGCGGCATCATGATATCCTCACACAACGAGTTACAGGGTCTAAAATACTGCGTTGACAGTTGGACTTGATGGTCTTGGAGGTCTCTTCCAACCCTAATGATTCTAAGATACTCCTCATCAATGTGTTCTGCTTTCGGCAGGCGTAGATCATTTTATTCAGGGTAGCTTATGGGGCTGTGCTTTGGGTTTATACTGGAAACAAGGCTGACAATGCAGGGATGTTCTTGTCATTGCTGAGCAGTTCTTATAGAGTCAAGGCCTTTTCTTCTCTTCACACTGCCATGACAGAAGGTGGGTTGAGGGTGAACAAGGAGTTCTTTTTTCCAAACTGAACAACCCCAGCTCCCTCAGCCTGTCCTTGTAGGAGAGGCTCCAGCCCTCTGATCATTTTGATGGCCTCCTCTGAACACACTCCATCAGGTCCATGTCCTTCCTGCATTGAGGGCTCCAGAGCTGGATGCAGGACTCCTGGTGAGGTGTTACAAGAACAGAAAAGCAGAATCCCTTGCTGGTTATGCTTCTTTTAAAGCAGCCCAGGATGTGTTTGGTCATCTGGGCTGCAGACACACACCATCTGCTCATCTTCAGGGTCTTGTTCAACAGGACTCCTAAGTCCTTTACCTCAGGGCTGCTTTCTATCACTTCCTCCCCTAGCCTGTATTGACAATGAGGATTGTTCTGACTCGGGTGCAGGACCTTGTCCTCCCTTGACTCCCTTCAATTCTTCTTGAAACTCACGAGGTTCCCCTGGGCCCACCTCTCCAGCTTGACCAGAACCTTCTGAGTGACATCCTGTCCCTCTGGTTTATTGCCAGCACCACTCAGCTTGGTGCCATCTGCAAACCTGCTGGTGTCCTAAAGGACACCACTTGTCACTGCTCTCCATCTTGGAACCACTGACCACTACCCTCTGTATTTGATAACCCAACCAATTCATTATTCACTGAACAGTCCACCCATCAAACCCAAAACTCTCCAGCTTGGCAATTAGGATGTTGTGGGAGACCGTGTCAAATATGTTGCAGAAGCCCAAACAGATGACATCCACAGGTCGCCCCTTGTCCACTGATATAGTCTCTGTGTCATAGAAACCCACTAAATTTGTCAGACAGGATTTTCCCTTCGTGAAGCCATGCTGGCTGGCTTTGATCCCCTCCGTGTCCTCCATGTGCTTTATCAGACCTCCTAGCAGAATATGCTCCATGATCTCAGGCAGAGAGGGGAGGCTGACGGGTCAGTATGCTAAACTGTACATTTCCCCTCCATTACTTTCAACACCTGAAAGCCTGTGAAAATGGGAATGTAATTGTTGCACTGTTTTCAAAATACCTTTCTCCCTTACTTTTAAAGCACAACTTAATTCTAAAAATTACTATTTTTAGAATTAAAATCTAAAAAATACCATTTTTGTACTTCAAGGAATCAGAGGACCATTTTGAATCAATTTCTGTGACAGGACAAGTTCTCTTAGTTACACAAGAGATCAACATTCTTTTCCCAATATTTAGAACTAGCATTCATTAGAGGATTGAAATCATACCTGTTTCTCTAAAAAAACCCCTGGTGTTTCATTCAGTGGCACATCCCATTTACCTTCAGAAATGTTAGTCATTTTCACACTTTCGGTCATGTGGACATTTCTGTTTGTCACAAGATGTTCAGAGTTCGCCACAAATCTTGCCGAAGTCCCTTACAACCGAAGCGCTGATCCTGAGGTAGGTGCGGGAGGTTTTCTCTCTCTCTGTTAGCTAAAAAAGAGAAGCAAAGACAATAAAATTCACCAGCATAAGTATCGGTAGGATATTATAATTATCACACAAACATTTTGACATCATAAATAAAGGACAATCCACCAGCAAACACAGTGGGTGAAAGCCCAGCTTCATCAGTTTCTGATCCTCGTTTGACGTGGATCCTGAGGCAGCATCTGAAGAACAGAGCAATCTAAGTACTAACTGTTGTTGGTTCAGTTGCGTATCCCTTGCCCCACTGTGGGCACAAAAGTAAGATGCCTGTTAAATAAAAAAAAGGTCTGTTTTTTAAAAAAGGAACAAATTCAAAATACTAATTTCAGCTGAAGCCTGTGTAGATAAACCCCTTTTGGTCCAATGAGTTCTCAAAAAAACATACAACCTGTGGGGAGGGACACTTAGTGGAAAGTGGCAAGTGTTAACCCTGAGACAAAATTAACCAATTCATGTAGTTAATGTGCTAATGGGCCAAATTAAAAAAGCATAAAAATAAAACAAAAAAATTTCAGATGAAACCCCGAAACTAACTCAGTTTGTGGGGAAAAAATGCAATTTAAGTCAGCCCACACAAAAACCCCACGCCGAGAATTCACACCACATAAAAACCCACACGAAGACATACACAGAGACTAATCACATGCTCTTACATACCTGGGTCAAACTGCAACCTCCAAGCCATCAAAAGGAAGTGATTTCCAGCAGTTCTTTGTCCCTGCAGAAATGTGGAGTCCATTCAGTCCGTGCACAAGTCCCTCAGCATCACAGGGCATGTAGAAGTGCACTTCTCTATTCCGTGGCTTCCAAGCCACCCTTCCACTTCCAGCATGCTGATTTCTACAGTCACAAATGAGGAAAGAGCTGTCTTCTTCTTGGCAAACAATGAAATTGAGATGAAGTCTTCCTTCTGCTGAGCCTTGATGTACCACTCTCTCCCTTGATGTACCACTCTCTCCCTATTCACCACGTTCCCAGGCCTCTGAACAACAGATGATCTGCGAATAAAGCAGAAGGGGCCAGAAGACTACAAACAGAAGCTTCAGCCCCATCATTCCTGTTTCCATAGTCATGACAATTCAGCTTGAAATTGCAAGTCAAACATCACAAGTTCCCCCAGCAACCTTCCAAACCCTCAGGGCAAAAAAACCTCAAATTTCAAACTATGACACGAAGGAAAGTGAATTAAGGAAAAGGATGCCTGGGAGTCCTTTCAGCTGTTTTACATTGGAAGGGATCTGGAGGCACATCATTCTCTGGGAAATAATTGCAGCTGAGCTCACAAAGCATGCAAAGAAACACGTCCATTGCTAAGAGGGGGGCTGCAGATATGATGTGTGACTGAGCTTAGCCTCCACGTTATGTTCTGCTTGGGGAGGTGGGATTTGTAGGAAGCCTGAATCTCAGGTATAGTGCAAATACAGCTGTGGAAATTCCAGGCATGACAGAATGCAAGTCAGGAAATGACAGAGGAATTCAAAGCCCGAGGTCTGGTTCGCTCTACACCTGTTACCGTGCTGATCAGGGGAGAGGGAAATTAATTGCTCTTCAGCTTCATGACCTCAATCCTTTGGAGTCCAAAATCCCACAGTCTAGAACAGATTTTTCAAAGTCCAGGCTTCACCCCTTTTAGAATCTTAAAGGTGCCTTTCAAACAGGTTTATCACCTGCACAGCATTTGCTTGCCAAAACAAGAGTTAAGCTCTGGAAACCTCTTGGCTCATTCTTTGAGAGAACACAATCCAAAGACTTAGATTTATATTAGAATGTACGTTTAAAGGAAAAACAACTCCCCACAATTTAGATTTAAAATCACTGATGACACAACTTCATTACTCCAACCACGGGGTTAAAAATTTATGCCTGATTTCCTCTCCAAATTTCAATTTCCAGCTACTGGATTTTGTTATTTCCTAGGGTCAGGCTCAAAGCTGTCAATTATCTCTGGTTTTGTTCCCCTTCGAGGTAATTATAGCCTATGAGGAAGTTGCTCATTTATCTTTGCTTTGATAAGACAAACACAGAAAGCTCCTGCAATCTCTCTGTATAATGCATATTTTTCAGCCCATTTAACCATGTGTGTTTTCTTCAAGCATCTTCCAACACTTCTGGAAGTATGAAGTTGAGAGCTTGGCTGTCTATTGCGCTGTTCCAGATGACAGCAAGTGCAGGGCTGGTGGTGTCTGACACAGACAGAAGTTCTGTCACAAAGTCAAGGAGGCTGGTCACAGGAAATGCTAAACATACTTTTACTAAGAACAGTGTTTAGCTCCACTGGCAGAATATGGCATGAGCACATACAGGGGACTGGATGGACAGCATGATTTTATGTACAGCTACTTTAACACACAATCATTCTGCCTGGCAGAATTCTGCCTCAGCTCTTTCAAATTATCAGAGATTTTGAAGGAGAAATGCTTCAGATTCATGAAAAAGAATCTGGCCACTAAACCCTGCCCATGGCTGATGCTGCTGGTATCTAGCAGTGTATGAGGAAAATAATCCCTAAAAGTACTTCACAATGATAGTGAAAGAAGTTCACAAAGAACTTCAGCACAAGCACACTCTGACTTGAGATCCACATCTGGACCTGCCACAAGACGTCATAAGTTACTGAAGGATCAAGAACTGTGTATAACACATCTCACCACTCCCTGCTTCAGTTTTGCACTTAAGAATATCTGGATATAGCCTAGTACCATTGGTTGATCAGCTTATCAGGTCCTAGACAAGATTAATCAATTAATGTAGTTAAATGGGCTGGAATAAAAACCCCAACAAAAAACCAAATGTTCTACAAAATACTGTCAAGGGTTTGACCCAAGGCAAAATAATCCAATTAAATTAGCCGATGTGCTAATGGGTCAAAACAAAAACCAAAACATGGAGAGTTCAAAAACCACTTATAAATTGCAAGCAAAAAACCAAAAATAACTCAATTTGGGGGAAAAAACTCCACAAGACACATGTATTTCACCTCACATGAAAACCCCACACAAAGACATACACAGAGACTAATCGCCTGCTCTTACATACCTGGGCCAAACTGCAATCTCCAACCCCTCAAATGGAAGTGATTTCCAGCAGTTCTTAGTCCTTGTGGAAATGTGGAGTCTATGCCATCCATGCACATATCCCTCAGCATCAGCAGGCATTTAAAAGTTCAGCTCTCTGTTCCATAGCTTCCAA
Source organism: Rhinopomastus cyanomelas (assembly GCA_013400115.1). Lineage (NCBI taxonomy): Eukaryota > Metazoa > Chordata > Aves > Bucerotiformes > Rhinopomastidae > Rhinopomastus > Rhinopomastus cyanomelas. Next base: position 1,250,749 of record VXBP01004734.1, read on the forward strand.
GACTGTCCTCCATTTCCAGTGTGCTGATTCCTACAGTCACAAATGAAGGAGGAACTCTCACCATTTCAGCAAACAATAGAATTCAGACTAAATATTCTTCCTGTTGATCCTTGGAGCGCCAGTCTCTCTCTTGCCCCTCACCAACTTCCAAGGGCAAAATAGCTGTGGTGTCCAGCACAGTGACATGTTCTCTCTGAACACAGGATGAGGAGTGAGTGGTGGATCCAGAAACCTCAAACAGAAAGGTCCAAACCCTTTACTTGTGTGGGAACATTTCAGTTCTTCCTTACAAAGGTTCCTCCATAAATGCATGAGATGATTGGCATACCATGTCTCCCAAGTGCGTGGCTGGAGGAACTTGTCATAACTGGTTCCGGGGTTAATCTATGGCGTAGTTAGAAATTCTGTTATCTCAAACTGCATGCCTTGCATAGTTCCTCACAGAAAGCATACAGGGAAATCAGGCATGTGTGGTCTGGAGACCTATCACCTAATGCCACAAATGCACCAAGCACCAATCCTGAGTTTGTTTATCACTGACGTTGTGAGCTAATAAAAAGGGAGGCCCGTCCCCGAGGTCGCTCAGACAGGCAGAAGAAGACAGACAACATCGGACAATGACAGTGCCTCCATTGCTTTCACCATACAGCTGTCTCCTGTGCTGCTTCCCCTTGCAGCGTTGGCAACCCCTGGACCCCCCTCATCACTAGATTCCAACATACTTGTTTACAGAGCTGCAGAATCTGGCCACAAACTAGGAGAAAACTCTTCCATTTCAGCAAACAATTGAGAGGGTGAAAACTTTGGTCCACTCATGTCTGAGGTTTCAAACTTCTCACTTGTTCATTCACCACATTCCCCAGGCAAGATGGCTGCTGTGTCCAGCCCAGTGGCATGAGGTCCTCTCTGAACAAAGATGAGAAGTAACTCCTCCCTAAGAAGTCCAAAACAGGACACTCCAAACTAATCATTCCAGAGACACAAATTCAGTTTGTAATTCCAAGCTCCTTATCACAAGTTGCCATAGTAACTGCCCAGTCCCTCGGGTGAATAAACTCACCCAAATCCAAACCACAGTAACTAGGAAGGAGTCTTGGCTCCTCTTTTCATCTAAAGCTTTTGATACACTTTCTGAAAAAATGCCTTTCACACGAAATGATTATTTCCTGTCATATCTGGAATTAGTGATAAATTCTGATGCAACACTGCAAATAAGTGTTCCCATTTAATGATGCTGAACATGTTCAGTGGTGTCAATCATCCCTTGAAAATGAAGAGGAGATGTGATTTGAAGTGGCAAGCTGCGGGTATCTAATCAATAATCCCATTATGTGTCAAGCAAACCAAATTTGATTATCACACAGTAGCTACAGTCACCCTCAGTGAAGCTGCAACTCAGTTGCCATTCAAATTTCTGGTCTCAAACCAAGCAGGTGAAAATGGTAGAAAATTATTTAGCTTCCAAACCTGGAGACACCTAGAAGGTTTGAGCTTCTGCAAACCACATGATTTTTTACCCTCTAGCAGAAAAGAGGCAAAAATGGTAGTGTTTCCTCCCTTAAAAACACAACCTATATTCCCACTATTCCCCCTTGAGATATAACTTCAGGTACCTTGTTGATGCCTTCAGATACTGGGTCTTCATACCTATAAGCCCTTTGCAACACAAGTAGCTCCAGGCTTTGGATAAACACTTTGCTTGTTGTATAAAACCACAAGAAAACGATAAGGATTATTCAGCCCTTCTATCTTTGCTCTTCCTTAGGATTATACAGCACAGTTCATCCCTTGGATTGTTCTTTTCCATTGATCTACACACAAATACTCATACTGGGTCTTGGTCTTGAACCTTGCAACATAACTAAGCAATGATCTGCACAGGAATAAGTTGTCCAAGGAGGTTGTGTGATCCAGACATGACCGGGCAGTGCTGTGTCAGTGTTAGGTTTGATGATCGTACATGTCTCTTGCAAGCAAAACAACTCCGTGATTCCTACTAAGGATCTGCAAGACTTTGTGTTGTTATCCAGGCCACTCAGCTCTCCTTGGTTTGCTCCCCACATTCACAAGAAATCGAATTCAAAGCTGTATTCCACTTGCTCAATACTACATACACAGCGATGTCACCAGATTTCTTTGGTAGATGTACACTCAGCAGTTGGGTCGGCATCGCCGTGAAGCATCCACACGCAAGTAGCAGCTTGGAGCCGTTATGATTCCATCTGAGTCAGTACAAAACCAGATTTTGCTGCAAGCTACCATTTGCGGTGAATCCATTTAAATAAAGCTACAAACGGCACTAAACAGAGTGCCCACACCTAGCTCTAGGCTGGTTTCAATAAACACATGGTCTCTTTGGAAGTGATACTAGAATTATTTTTCTCCTCTTCTGCAGTGGCAACATGGTGCGATGTTTGTGATGATCAAGGGATAAAATGGGTTCATTTACATTTCAGAGGCTCCAGCTGGAAGTGTTTCCTGTCTGTTTAATCGCACACTGTTTACAGCTCTGAGATTAAGTTTTCTTATGCCATATGAAAGCATTAAAAAAGTTCTGACCTTTGTTTACTAAATTAATNAGTTAGAAATTCTGTTATCTCAAACTGCATGCCTTGCATAGTTCCTCACAGAAAGCATACAGGGAAATCAGGCATGTGTGGTCTGGAGACCTATCACCTAATGCCACAAATGCACCAAGCACCAATCCTGAGTTTGTTTATCACTGACGTTGTGAGCTAATAAAAAGGGAGGCCCGTCCCCGAGGTCGCTCAGACAGGCAGAAGAAGACAGACAACATCGGACAATGACAGTGCCTCCATTGCTTTCACCATACAGCTGTCTCCTGTGCTGCTTCCCCTTGCAGCGTTGGCAACCCCTGGACCCCCCTCATCACTAGATTCCAACATACTTGTTTACAGAGCTGCAGAATCTGGCCACAAACTAGGAGAAAACTCTTCCATTTCAGCAAACAATTGAGAGGGTGAAAACTTTGGTCCACTCATGTCTGAGGTTTCAAACTTCTCACTTGTTCATTCACCACATTCCCCAGGCAAGATGGCTGCTGTGTCCAGCCCAGTGGCATGAGGTCCTCTCTGAACAAAGATGAGAAGTAACTCCTCCCTAAGAAGTCCAAAACAGGACACTCCAAACTAATCATTCCAGAGACACAAATTCAGTTTGTAATTCCAAGCTCCTTATCACAAGTTGCCATAGTAACTGCCCAGTCCCTCGGGTGAATAAACTCACCCAAATCCAAACCACAGTAACTAGGAAGGAGTCTTGGCTCCTCTTTTCATCTAAAGCTTTTGATACACTTTCTGAAAAAATGCCTTTCACACGAAATGATTATTTCCTGTCATATCTGGAATTAGTGATAAATTCTGATGCAACACTGCAAATAAGTGTTCCCATTTAATGATGCTGAACATGTTCAGTGGTGTCAATCATCCCTTGAAAATGAAGAGGAGATGTGATTTGAAGTGGCAAGCTGCGGGTATCTAATCAATAATCCCATTATGTGTCAAGCAAACCAAATTTGATTATCACACAGTAGCTACAGTCACCCTCAGTGAAGCTGCAACTCAGTTGCCATTCAAATTTCTGGTCTCAAACCAAGCAGGTGAAAATGGTAGAAAATTATTTAGCTTCCAAACCTGGAGACACCTAGAAGGTTTGAGCTTCTGCAAACCACATGATTTTTTACCCTCTAGCAGAAAAGAGGCAAAAATGGTAGTGTTTCCTCCCTTAAAAACACAACCTATATTCCCACTATTCCCCCTTGAGATATAACTTCAGGTACCTTGTTGATGCCTTCAGATACTGGGTCTTCATACCTATAAGCCCTTTGCAACACAAGTAGCTCCAGGCTTTGGATAAACACTTTGCTTGTTGTATAAAACCACAAGAAAACGATAAGGATTATTCAGCCCTTCTATCTTTGCTCTTCCTTAGGATTATACAGCACAGTTCATCCCTTGGATTGTTCTTTTCCATTGATCTACACACAAATACTCATACTGGGTCTTGGTCTTGAACCTTGCAACATAACTAAGCAATGATCTGCACAGGAATAAGTTGTCCAAGGAGGTTGTGTGATCCAGACATGACCGGGCAGTGCTGTGTCAGTGTTAGGTTTGATGATCGTACATGTCTCTTGCAAGCAAAACAACTCCGTGATTCCTACTAAGGATCTGCAAGACTTTGTGTTGTTATCCAGGCCACTCAGCTCTCCTTGGTTTGCTCCCCACATTCACAAGAAATCGAATTCAAAGCTGTATTCCACTTGCTCAATACTACATACACAGCGATGTCACCAGATTTCTTTGGTAGATGTACACTCAGCAGTTGGGTCGGCATCGCCGTGAAGCATCCACACGCAAGTAGCAGCTTGGAGCCGTTATGATTCCATCTGAGTCAGTACAAAACCAGATTTTGCTGCAAGCTACCATTTGCGGTGAATCCATTTAAATAAAGCTACAAACGGCACTAAACAGAGTGCCCACACCTAGCTCTAGGCTGGTTTCAATAAACACATGGTCTCTTTGGAAGTGATACTAGAATTATTTTTCTCCTCTTCTGCAGTGGCAACATGGTGCGATGTTTGTGATGATCAAGGGATAAAATGGGTTCATTTACATTTCAGAGGCTCCAGCTGGAAGTGTTTCCTGTCTGTTTAATCGCACACTGTTTACAGCTCTGAGATTAAGTTTTCTTATGCCATATGAAAGCATTAAAAAAGTTCTGACCTTTGTTTACTAAATTAATATTCTAATTAACACTGAGAGTTTTAGCCCAAGATAAGAAACTGTCTGTTGAATCAGATGTAAAATTTAACATGGTGATGACTAACAGTACTTTGGGACATAATAAATCAGTGCCTTTTCAGTCATAGGTACTGACAAAGATGCTCTGCAGTGTATTTTTGTAAACACCAGCTCAGAGGCAATGCTGCAAAGCATCTGCCTTGGATCATCACATCCTGGAGCTGGGAGCCAGGTTTCACATGTTAATTACACACAGGACAAGTTTTAGGGAGCTCCAGTCCTAGTTATGTATCTATAGACACGTTCCAAAACATCCAACAGCTTCTCTGTCCATTCCCTTTGCAAGAAACTGCTGCCAACATCGCTGATGTGTATCACAGAATCATAAGGGATCGGAAGGGACCTCGAAAGATCATCTAGTCCAATCCCCCTGCCACGGCAGGATCACCTAGATCAAGTCACAAAGGAACATGGCCAGGCAGGTTTTAAACGTCTCCAGAGAAGGAGACTCCACAACCGCCCTGGGCAGCCTGTTCCAATCATATGGCTGAAACAGGAACTTCTGGTATAGTGTAAAGACATGCAGCCAGCCAGCAGCAAGAAGATAGCCCTGCTTCCCTTCTTTGGAGCCCTCACACAGATCCTAGAGTTGCAGGTGTGTTTGCGATGGGTTCACAGGCACAAACTCCTTTGATCATTGTCTCCACTTGCTGAGCTCTCTCGTGGTCTCAGCACTCCTTCCAGCGCAGCCAGGATGCAAGTGCAGTTTGTGGAAGAAACAGAGCAATGGCAGGGCCTTAGCTGCAATTCTCCTGTGACCGCCAATGTGTGATGTTCCTGATGCCATTTGGTTTTTCAAGCACTCTTATCCTTCAGCAACGATCTCAGGGGTTTTTTCTCTTCACCCAGATGGGCACTTCCCTTGTTACTTCCTGCAGGAAAGCTCAAGCTTATTTCAGCTCCTGAAGGAACAAGCTGCCCTGGGAAAGCAGGCAGTTCCCTCGTTTTCTGACTATGGGAGGTGATGCTGCTTTTATAATGAGAGCTATGAGGGATGTACAGAAGGGGCAGGATGCACCTGCTACTTCCTTTTGCAGCCTTCCCTATAATTCTGAGCATGTCTCCTTTATCCCTTGCCTCCTTTGTGTTCCCTAACAACCTGGTTGTAAAAATCGTAGTTAAAATCTAGAAGACCCAAGGGATATCACATTGTTGTTGCTCCAGTTTGGTGACCTCACCCAGAACACACACCAGTATGAGACAGGTAAGAGCTTAAGGAGCTCCTTGTGTTCTGCCAAACGCAAACAGCTTCAGCCCTGATGGACTTTCCACAAATAAGGTGAGTACTGATTTTCAGGAGCCTATGAGCCTTGTGCTTCCCAAATAGCAGCACTCTGGACATCACGCCCCCTTCCTTTATTAGGTATAGAAAAGAGGATAAGGCCAGAGAGCTGTAAAGCAGACAGCACTTTTCCTATTGGCCTCAGTAGGTACCCAGCATTTGAACAATTGCTTTCATAGTATTTCTCGTGTAGCAACTACAAGTACCAGCAGCATTTTAATTTGGGTTGGAATAATGAAAACAGCCTTTTCAAAAAGAGCTAACACCACTGTCATGGTTTAACCCCAGAGAGCACTGAGTGTACACAGCTGCTCGCTCCCTCCCTCCCCTCTGTCTAATGGGGGAAAGAACTAGAAAAAGCCCTAGAACTCATGAGTTCAGATAAAGACACTTTTCTAGGACAGAAAGGAAGGGAGATTTAAGTAGTGGACTATACAAATCAAGGGACACACTGTGTATCAGCTTATTATATGATTCTATGATTCTAAAACATACCTGCTGCCCCATACCTCGATGAAACCCTGATCCAGAATTGGTGCCAGCTGGCCAGCCCCTCCCAGTTTATATACTGTGACTAATGTCCTACAGTATGGACTATTTATTTGGATAATTTGGGTCACATGTCCTGACCACACTTCGTTCCATCTTCTTGTGCACCTGCAGAGCATGGGAAACTGAAAAGTATGTGACTTGGGAAACGTGCTACTTAGCAACAACTAAAACATCAGTGTGTTATTAACATTATCATCATAAATCCTAACCACAGCACAGTACCAGCTACTACAGTGAAAATTAACTCTATCCCAGCCAAAACCAGGGCACACTACCTAAGCAATTGTCCACTGAGATAGTTTATTAATTACATTTCTCTTCCTGTTCCCGGAAATGTTGCAGATTAAACTTGTTCTCAGAGTTGAGTTTTCTAAGGGATCACAAGGAACAAAAGACATATTTTCTCACCTGTTGTTTTCATTGCATTTTCGTTCAGCAAAGCGCCTTCCACCGTACATAGAAGCAAGGCATACAAAACCCAGAGGGAGTCCAGCATAGAGCAACGAGGATGATGAAGGAAGTGGAGCACCTTCCAGATGACAAGATGCTGAGGGAGCTGGGTCTCTTCATCTTGGAGAAGAGGAGACTAAGGGGTGACTTCATTAACGTTTATAAATATGTGAAGGGTGGGTGTCTGGGATGGAGCCAGGCTCTTCTCAATGTCATCTAGTTATAGGATGAGAAGCAATGGATGTAAACTGGAACATAGGAGCTTCCATATAAATATCAGAAGTAACTTCTTTGCAGTGAAGGTGACAGAGCACTGGAAGGGACTGCCCAGGGGAGGTTGTGGAGTGTCCTTCTCTGGAGACGTTCCTGTGAAACTTGGTCTAGGTGATCCTGCTGTTTCAGGGGGATTGGACTAGATGATCTTTCGAGGTTCCTTCCAATCCCTAATGATTCTAAACTCAGGATTATTTCAAATGGGTAAGCCATATGCTTATGTATCTTGATGAACTTTAAATGAGAGATGATGTGACTGAAAAGTCTCCAGAGAAAGCCCAGTGTCATCAGATGGCATTTAAGGTACAGACAGAGGTAAAATAACAAGTGCACCCTTTATGGTAGGGTGGAATGAGGGAGGCATGTCACTCCCAGAGGCAGGCATACTGCGAAGAACACCTATACCAGCATGGTCTCATGCGCTGTAAGAGGATGGCTCTGTTTTTGAAACATGTAAGTCCCTTCCAGAAATAAGTTTCCCTGGATGATTTATAGAAACACAGAGTAGTTTAGGTTGGAATGGACCTTAAATGTCATCTTGTTCCACAGGCAGTGACACCTCTCACTACAGCAGGCTGCCCAGAGTCTCATCCAGTCTGGTCCTGAACACTTCCGAGGAGAGGGCAGCCACTATTTCTCTGGGCAACCTGTTCCAGTGCCTCGTTGCCCTAATTGTGAGGAATTTCTTCCTGAGATCCAGACTAAATCTGTCCTCTTTTAGCTTGAAACAATTCCCCCTTGTCCTATCACCATCCAGTTTTCCTGTAGCCCCTTCAGGTACTGAAAGACTTTCATAAGGTCCCCCTGGAGCCTTCTCTTCTCCAGGATGATGAACTGAAATTCCCTCAGCCTGTCTTCTTAAGACAGATGCTCCAGCCTTCTGTCTTCTTGTGGCTTTCCCAGGATTTGCTCCAACAGTTCCATGTCTTTCTTATATTGTGACTCCAGAACTGGACTCAGTATTCCAGGTGAGGTCTCAGAAGAGCAGAGTAGAGGAGGAGAATCACCTTGCTTGACCTGTTGGTGACACTTTTGATCCAGCCCACGATGGCCTTTAGGGCTGCACTCACACACTGCCAGCTCATGTCTAGCTTCCTAATCACCTCCTTACTATCCATACGCATTAGATAGTTTCCAAGAGGATCTGCTCCATGATTTTGCCAGGCACAGAGGTGAGACTAACTGGCCTGTGGTTCCCTGGGTCACCTTTTTCCCCCCTTTTAAAAACTGAAGTTATGTTTCCCCTCCTCCAGCTGGTGGGACTTCATTGCGTTGCCATGATTTCCCAAACATGATGGGTAATTGCTCAGCAATGTCATCCACCAGTTCCTTCAGAACCTGTGAGTGTCTCTTCCCAGGGAGGTTGTGCAGTCTCCTTCTCTGGAGATGTTTAAAACATCTGGATTTGTTCCTGTGCAACTTGGTCTAGGTGATCCTGCTCTGGCAGGGAGACTGGACTAGACGATCTTTCCAGGTCCCTTCCAATCCCTAATGATTTTATGATTCTGTGATCAGGTCACACGGACTTGTAAACCTTCAGGTTCATTGTATGGTCACGAACTTTATCTACCCCTACACTGGGTGATTCTACTGAGGCACAAAAGTCTTTGGGTACCTCAGACTTCTCCACATACTGGCTAACCAAGTTCTTCCACGTTATAAAATATAAAAGCCTGGGAAAACTACAGAGCAGGTGCCCCAGCACCCATTCAGTTCCCTTTATGTTGTATATTCCTGTCACTCCTGGCAAGGCATCTGCCCACTTAGATTGTCCAAAACCACTGGAGAAACTCTCCAGAAGAATGCAAATCTCCTATCTGTCGCATGCTCACCAACAAATTCAGAAAGAGCTGCTGTTCTTAAATAAAAGGAAGCCTGGAGCAACATAATCACTAAGCTCAGGCCCTGCAGCGCTACTCCCTGAACTCTGATCCTGCCAGCACTCTCCTGCTGTGTCTCAGCAAAAGCAGATGAGGATGCAGCTGTGAAGTGTCTGATGAATGTCCTGGGGCTAAAGAAGACTTCTGATGATTTATTAGCACATTTCTGTAAGTCAAGCAAAGTGCAAGAGAACTGCAATACTTCAGGCTGAGTTACTCTGCAGCCCCAGTGGTCAGTATAAGGTGTAACCTCACTTCCCAAACCAGAGGAGGGATTTGGAATCAGGTATAAAAAAATATTCTAGCATTTGGAACTGTATCCTCCTATTTTTTGATTATTTTTTTCTGTTACGTATTCCATAACCTGTGTTCAGCTCTGCCAAAAAGGTGTTGGCAGCCTAGATATGCAACAGACAACTAATTAGCCATTAATAGCCCTCATAAGAATTCTACGCTTTTTAATACTGGTTCTCGTACTTCCAAGTGGGAACTATAGCACATTCTCAAACAGTTTCATAAAGAGCATTGCAGGCATAAGATTTTTACAGCATTGTGTTAGGTACATTTAGGAAACAGATAATCCTATTCTTCTAGCTCTGCCTTATCAGCTTAAATAGGTTTCTCATGTACAAGGTGTCTTTGCTATTTGCATATTGAAATTGCAATGTGCATACATTGCTAATGCTGCTAGGAATAGACCTAGCACTTCATAAAACAGGAGTAAGATTTCAAGGTGGTGACACAACTTGCTTTTAACTGCAGTGAAAATCATATAGAGGAATATAAAGCCAGTTATGCTTCACTGAGTAAGAGAATTAGTAAATTAAGCTACATAGAATATACAGAAGACAAACATTTTGTATAAAACTCCATAGTCACAGCTAAACTATCATAGAATCATAGAATCATTAGGGATTAGAAGGGACCTTGAAAGATCATCTAGTCCAATCCACCTGCCACAGCAGGATCACCTAGATCAAGTCACACAGGCACACATCCAGGTGGGTCTTCAACATCTTCAGTGAAGGAGGCTCCAAAACTTCCCCTGGGCAGCCTGTTCCAGTGTCCTGTCACTCTCACCGGGAAGAAGTTCCTTCTGATATTTATGTGGAATCTCCTATGTTCCAGCTTACACCCATTGCCCCTTGTCCTATCACTAGATGACATTGAGAAGAGCCTGGCTCCATCCTCCTGACACCCACCCTTCACATATTTATAGACATTAATGAGGCCACCCCTCAGTCTCCTCCAAGATGAAGAGACCCAGCTCCCACAGCCTCTCCTCATAAGGGTGGTGCTCCACTTCCTTTATCATCCTTGTTGCTCTATGCTGGACTCCCTCCAGCAGCTCCACATCCCTCTTGAACTGAGGGGCCCAGAACTGGACACTATACTCCAGATGCGGTCTCACCAGGGCAGAGTGGAGGAGCTGTAGACTACGCAGAAGCATGGATGAAACCACCTCACTAAGAGATCCGGATGGGTTGCACTGGTTAAATCCCACATCCACAAACCTTTGCCTCAGTCCAGTGCAGTTTCTCTCTAGCACAAGATGAAATGTCTCAGAAGTAGGCATCAGGCTTACTGTTATGCCAATGGAAAGAAGCTGGTGCCTTATGAAATTCTCAGAGTAAGTGATTATTTCCCAAGGAAAGCATATCTCTAAAATGATAACTCAACCTTTGTGTTGTTCCTTCATGTTAAGTCTTTCCAACTTCATTTTAAGAGATCCAAGAAGTCACAGTGAATTATTTTGAGAAGTAAAGATCTAGAGTCCGTAGCTGGTTTTACTGCCTTCAGGGCTTGGTGCATTTAATAGTATAATCCAAAATCTAAAATGTAAGAAATATTAAAACCACAAGCCACACTTCCTGTGGATGAATTCCACTAATACTTCTCAGTGGTTTTATATTGTATTGGAATAACATGACGTTTGCTGAAGTTGCATGGAAAACAAAACAAAACGTACAAGCGGTCTGGTGAGCAGTGAAACCAGTGAAGGTGGGCATCCTGCACCTACTGGATAGGTCACGGAATCATAGAATCAATAGGGATTGGAAGGGACCTCGAAAGACCATCTAGTCCAATCTAGTCTAGACATCCCATAACAGTAACTCCTGCACATCCCTCATATCTCTTTTCTTCTCGGACAAGCCAGTCTGAAAGAAGTTATTGTTCACTTCATGGAGAACACCCTATCCAGTACAAACGAGCCAGCAGGTAAGCTAGCTTGCAGATCACCTCTTCTACACACCACTTCTCATCAATCATAGAGGAACACAAGGGCCTTACCCGTGCCTCCTTTCCTAACCATGTAATATCTTCCCTGGAAAACAGCTTAAAAATATCTTGGGAATAAAGAACTAGATACCTGCTATCTGTGAGCCTACTGACAACCATCATCTCCTGAAAATCAACCTGTCTTCCCTTCTCCGTCTATTAGTAGATGCACATGTGCACACGCACACATAGTCACTTGTAGTGCAATTTTTAATCTTCAGTCACCCCTTTTCATCGCTGTTACAATATGAAACCTTCATATACTTATTTGTTTATGACCTAGAACACAGACCATTCTAAAGTGATAAATTACTTGCCTTTCCAGAACAGCAAAATACATCTGAAGCGAGCAACAGGAAAAATAATTCATGTATTTAGCAAATGATAATTCTGTCAGTTTTCTCTTATGAAAGAGAAGAAAGCGTCTGAGCAAAGTCAGTCAGCTGAACAAGAAGGATCATTTACTACAGGATTACTTTTTATTTGGGGTTGGGGAAAAATCCTGAGAGTGGCAAGGGATAAAACCAAGATATTTTTAACAGAAATGGGGAACTAGAAAGGTAGATTCATTACTAGAGCAACCGAGACATGCACGGATTAATTGGGAGAAACATTGTAAGGGACAGCCAGCCTTTGTTAGGGGTTCAGACTTGGACAACAGCTCTGAAGGACAAAAAAAAAAAAGAGCTAAAAGACATCAGAGGAGATGGTTGTGTGTCCTCTGTTCCCTGCAGGGACTCTGTGCTAATGTGTCCCCACACTGCCTTCAACAACCCCACAGGCTCTAAAGACCCTCCAAAGGGGTCTGTTCCATTGATGTGATCCATCTAGTAGGTTACCATCACTTTTTTGAACTGGTTTTGAACCTTTAGCATTTTTAGAAAGAAAGTCCCATTCCTCTTTTGTCCTTTCACTTTCCACTTTACATTCACTTTACCTAAGTTGAAACGTGCTGCCAAGTGCGGCCCCTTCTCAGGAACAGGAACTGCTCTGTTTAAATTCTCAGCAGTGCAGATGTGTAAGCAGTGAGGAAGAACCAGCATTTTGTTGCCTGGTAACTCGAAATAATTGTCAGTAATGGCCACAAGGCAAAGTTACCCAAAGCATCTTCCTGCCTTAAGAGCTTAAGGTCCACTTGCAGAAATCATTTACTGAAGATCCCTATTTGACTTAAAAATGTCTTTTAAAATTGCCTTTTCATTTCAGGTGGTATTTGAAACAGAAGTCATGAATGGCATGGAAACCTGACTGGGAACAGAGCAGGGTTTCCCACAGTATGTCACCCACTTCCGTGCTGTCATATATCCCTTCATCCATTTACCTGCATCCTTTATTTACAAATCTATTCCTCTAGACTTCGTACTGGAAAGTATGGGTCTGCACGTTGCATCCTCTTATCCTTGGAGTCAAATAGAGTTTATCTGTACAGCAAACCTTGCCTTGATTTGATTTATTCGCTTTTGTGTCGGTTGAAAGCAGGGGTTTAAGGAACCTGAGTAGAATATAGTCTGACATGCCAATATATGACAGCTGGCTCCTGGTAAAAAATCCATCAGGTCCTTCCTTGTGCCCATTTGCAAAGATTGAAGAGACAGTGATGAGTTTCCAAAACACAGCATGCGGCTTTAAAGCCATGAAATCTACTCTCCCGCTGTACACCCAGAGTGCTGCGGGCATGCAGGTACATAAATTATGTTCCACGACCAGCTTGTAAAACAAACTGTAATCCCTGAAATACTCTGACACTGTACCTATGCGGTTCCCGGTACAGAGAGGACAGCCAGTAACATGCTGTATATTAGCTTCCTACACACCGGTTTATTTATAGCATAATTGGCAGGGAACAGCTATTGCAAGAATCAAAATTAAGTGTGCACAAATTGGTTTCTCTCCATCAAACACAAATATCTCTCTGCAACCTTGAAGGTGTGTGCAATGCAATGGATTCAGTCGGCTGGGATGATCCATTGGACGTCGCAGGCAACAGGTCCCATCTGGGCACTGAGATAGTGACATGTGAGATATTCTGTGTGGCATATAATAGGCTAAAAGCCCATGTCCCATACTAAAGCACTTGAGAATAAAGAGATAGCTGAATATTTGATGCTTACTCTGTCCACCTGGGAACCAAGAAACATTTAAAACCTTGCTTTCTCTAATGTACCCTCTTCACCTCTTCTAATACTTCACCTAACAAGCTAAAAAAAGCCAAGCTTTATAACCAGCTCTATCAATTCCCACCTTAGTGATAAAAATACTTCAATTCCAGCCTGAGTTTAAAAACTGTTGACCTCACAGTCTGTGAGGAAGCTGGCCACATAGATGTATTACAATGCATGGCAAGAGTGGACAGCTAGTTAGAGACATCTGTGGGCTTTCTGCTGTTGCCAAAGCAGACATCACACGAAAGGGCAGCAGCTACACCATTAAGAGTTTTTTTCAATAGACATATAACACGCTATCCATAGCCCTGCTGTTCATAGGTAGTCTATAACAAAGATTCAGCTCATGCTTCTGCACACATCTTCAATGTTGTCCCAAAAGCAAAAGGTTTGGTCACAATTATGGGAGTTTAATTAACAGCGGAGAAAAAATGTTCATAAAAGTAGTCCATTGCAGTGAATTTCCTTCTCTTGCTAGAGCTGATAAACATATAACAATGCACCATAAACCCGATAACATAATCCGTATCCAGTCAGGCATCTACATACAGCTGCAAAGATAGATAGCGAGAAGGCTTAGATCCAGCTGGCAGAAATATCAGTTCTTCTGACTCTGTATCTCTATTATATCAAAACCAAACAGCGTTAGATCCTAGCAGTGGCAGTCCTTGGGAGATGCAAGTATTTGGATGGAAAAAGATTTGATAAGTCTAAGCTTGGATATGGTTGGAGAAATGACTAGGAAGCAGGACAAAAGGAGAAGCTCCAAATAATTTTAAAGGCTTGCTTTCACTACCTGTCACCAACTGTCATGTTGATATCTCCTTTAACACACGCCGGATCTCAAGATCACTAGCTGGTGCTTTCTAAGCACTTTATAAATGAGCATTTCTCCTATCTACAGAGGACTAACACCCACCTTCCCCACAGCAAAAGTCCCCAGGCACAGGGCAGGGTAAATAATTGAGGAAGAAGCTGATAGCTCTTTTTGCCTTTGCATTTGAAAAGTGGGCATGTGACCTTCAGCCATCCATTTGGGCTCAAACACCTTCGATGTTTGACAATACAAGCTGCATCTTTTTTTTCCACTTGCTTTCACTGACTTGTCCCTCAACAGAGAAGCCAAGTGAAAGCAGCAGTCCTCCAGGAAATGCTGTTCCCTCAAAGGGACCACTTTCCCTACTTGAACAGAGCAGGAGTGACCTGAAGAAGCTAACACTGATTCTTCATGCACCCATTGTTTTAATCAGAGAACATTAGGGGTTGGAAGGGACCTCGAAAGATCATCTAATTCAATCTCTCCACCACAGCAGGATCACCCAGACCAAGTCGCACAGGAACATATCCAAGTGGGTTTTAAATGTCTCCAGAGAAGGAAAATCCACAATCCCCTCGGCAGCCTGTTCCAGTGCTCTGTCACCCTCACTGGGAAGAAGTTCACAGAATCATAGAATCATTAGGAATTGGAAGGGACCTTGAAAGATCATCTAGTCCAATCTCACCAAAACAGCAGGATCACCTAGACCAAGTCACACAGGCACACATCCAGGCAGGTCTTCAACATCTCCAGTGAAGGAGACTCCACATCCTCCCTGGCCAGGCTGTTCCAGTGCTCTGTCACCCTCACTTTGAAGAAGTTCCTTTTCTGATATTTATGTGGAACCTCCTATGTTCCAGCTTACACCCATTGCCCCTTGTCCTATCACTAGATGACATTGCACAGAACTGGCTCCATCCTGCTGACACCCACCCTTCACATCTTTATAAACTTTAATGAGGCCACCCCTCAGTTTCCTCCAAGCTAAAGAGACCCAGCTCCCTCAGCCTCTTCTCATCAGGCAGGTGCTCCACTTCCTTCATCATCCTTGTTGCTCTATGCTGGACTCCCTCCAGCAGCTCCACATCCCTCTTGAACTGAGGGGCCCAGAACCGGACACAATACTCCAGATGTGGTCTCACCAGTGCAGAGTAGAGGGGGGGAAGAACCTCTCTCAATCTGCTAACCACCTCCATTCTGATCCACTCCAGGATGGTGTTGGCCTTCTTGGCCACAAGAGCACACTGCTGGCTCATAGTCATCCTGCTGTCCACCAGGACCTCCAGGTCCAACAGGTCAGTCCCCAACCTATACTGGTACCTGGGGTTATAAGGGTAGAGATTTGCTGTATGTTCTTGGCAGTTTGCTGATACCTATGAAAATCTCCCCTGAAGCTGGCTAGAAAAACCATGAGCTTGAACGTGATCAGGAAAAACTAACAGTTCATTCCAGAACGCTCTCAAACTAAAGAGTGACAGCTGAAACCACGGCCGACCCCCAAATCCAAACCCTGAAAAACTAGCTAAGAGTGAACAGAACAGAGAAGGGTGTTTACGCAGTGTTGTCATCTGAAAGTATACAGATGAACGTGATGGTGCTCTGAGGAGACCACAGACAGATTGACAGGTGTCTGTGTTCCATACAGCCTCAAACTAGAAAGGCTTTGTTTTCTGATGTGTCGACAGAAACAGAAACAACAGATAAATATAATTTCACATGTAAAATATTTTTTTCAATATTAAGTTTATCCCCGTTCAAAACTCCAACATCTTTGACGCAAAACACCCCAAACAACCCACAGTCCACATGACTGCACACAAATGCTTGCACTCACAGATTCCCACCCAGCACCAATCATGGGAAGCTGAAATCCCGAGTTCAGGGGTGATTTTTGCCTTCCTTAGCAAAAGGCAATCAATCCCAAATACCTACACTCCCAAGACCGCAGATCCTGGAAGTATGATAATTTCTCATGCTAGTTGGAGCTTTAGCAAATTCCAGAAGCCTCCTCTAGGTTCTGCCTGGCATAGCAAACCCAAATACTCTGGAAGCTTCTGTGATTGACTTCCACAGAGCTATGGAATCTGGAGGTTTCAGCCAGACTGCCAAGAAATGGGTTTGGAAAGAAGACCACCAGCTGTTAGAAAGTTTTGGGTTATAGAACTGAATGGCAGGGTAAGGATACTCCTAATCAGCTCTAGACCTCATCTTGGAAGGTATGTTCCTGTGATCAAGCAGTTTCCTTTCAGTTGTCTTCTAGTGGCTGTGAAGACCTGGTTGGTGCAGTAGGTAGAGCATGGGACTCTGAATTCCTGGGGTCATGGGTTTGAGCCCCATGTAGGATATCTTGTGACAGTACTGTAGGCTTACCCTGTTCCAGCACAGAGGGGTTGGACTTAGATGATCTTTTGAGATCCCTTCCAACCTGTAAAATTCTGTGATTCTGTGAAAAGCAGCATTTTCAGCACAAAAGGTCCAGGAAGACTCAACTTTCTCCTAAATATGGTCTTTCCAGACTGCAGAAAGGCATGTTCCTCAAATGGAACGTGGCTCATACTGCTCATCTGCTGCTAAAGGTATTTTATAAATCAGCAACTAGCAACACTTCTCAGAAAATCTGAGTACCGAAGCAATGGGAAGCTGTGCTTAGACATCACAGCGTGGTGTTGGTCCAAATTCCTCTTCTTGAATGACTGAGACCATAAATGCCCTGTCCTTTCCCTTCAATATAGTTAAAAAAATTGAAAACCTGGATGCCTTAATAAATTGCTCTCTGTTCCTCCAACTAAAGTGAGAGTAAGAGATAAACAATAAAGCATCCCTGCACTTTTCCATTTAATTGCAAAACAAATGAACAAAATTGCTCTCTGGAAAGCCATATTGATCTGTAAAGTCACTTAAAGAGCCTCAAGGCATCCTTATCATTACAAGTCTATCAACATAAATCCTTTCTGACCGCCAAAGTTTGTATACAGAGTTCCGTGTTCTTACTGAGAAGCCACGTCTGCCATAAAAGAAGCAACGGATGTCATTCACGTAATACTTTGGGACTGATGTCTGTGTTTTCATTGCTTACAAAATTTTTCCTAGGGTAGGCATTTGACAAACTAATTGTCACCAGCAATATCTTCATCTCCAACAAGATGAGATGCGTTGCTGAATGAGAACACCCAGGAAAATCTTTCCTGTGGGACTTGGGGCTAATTGCAACTGAATTTCAGTCTGAGAAGTTTTATGTCTTGGGGACACTCCAGTGAGAGCAGTGTCTGTTAGGTAAACTCAAATAGACTCAAACTTGTAAAATCAAACTGCTTTACTCAAACTGATGTTAATCCCTGGACCCCTTTGCATGTTGGCTGACAGCTGTATTTTATGATAGGGAAGACTTGCTTGAAACTATCCCCCTCTTCAGCTGGTCATTGCTAGCCCAGCATGACACCCAAGGTTAAGGAAACAACAAACCCCCCCCTCTTAAAGAGGCATTTCCAGACAAATGTAATGAAACAGAACCAAAACAAAATCCTCAAAACAAACCTCACACTGTTTGCAAAAAGGACTAGCCCTTCAACGTTTGCTGAGTAAATATGTACCAATCTACTGATCTGTAAAAAGAGGCAAAATAATCCTTTGTACTTACATGCCTCTAGCTGATCCCTACCCCGTGGGGATTAAAATAATTTCTCTCAGTTACAGTTGAATGGTTTCACAATGAAGAGGAATTTAACAGTAAATTCACAATCCAATGTTCTAGGCCAACAATACAAACAATAATAAAAGCAAGTGGTCTGAAACCACAATTCTACTCAACAAGCCAGTTATCAACAGGAGACCAGTGAGTTACTTGAAGAAGTGATAAAAGAGGTCAACAAGTGATTTTTTTCCATCCTTCTCTTATTTTCCTCTTCCCTGAAAGATTTTCTTTTGCATCTGTAATTTAGTGCCTTTACTCATTATTTAGAAGTTGAAGGATCTTATGTACTTAGTATTATTCAAAATGGGCAGGGGGATTGGACTGGATGATCTTTTGAGGTCCCTTCCAATCCCTAATGTTCTGTGGGACTGTGAAAATGAAGATTTTCTACAACATCTGTGCGTATATTTTTCCATATTTTCCCACCTTTGAGTGAGGAACTTTCTCTTCTTGTGAAGTAAAATTCTTACAGGATATGTTCGTATCTACTGAATCTATATTTAAACTCTCAAACCAGGTATTTTTAGTGCCAAGTGTAAGACTGAAACCAAAATGGTCTGAGAGGTTTCAAACTTTCTGTATTTCATCTTTAGGCAAAGACCTGTGCCTTGCTAGGACACTGAGCCCTACCTTGGGAAGCATGAGAGTACTACTCTCCTAACCTTTTGAAGTATCTGAATTGTGATCATTTTTGAGACTTCATTGAGTTTGTTAGAAAGACAAACCTTCCCTAAACTCTGATGTGTTTGAAGGCATCAGCTCTTCCTGCCACTGACCTTTCATTCCTTCCTTTTCATAGTGAGCATTACATGATTCTCAATCAGATTCAAAATTACCTCCAACATCAACCAGACTAACAAAGTTAGTGAACGCTAACTTGATATTCAAGCATGAAGCTATTTTAATAAACGTCAACGAGCAGATCAAATATTTGATGCTGGTCTCCAGAATAGAGAGAGATGAGAAACGCAGTGCCCAACTAAGGAAAGGCATGGTTAACATTCAGGTCAGATGCAACCGATAAAACCTGATGAGTGTTCAGCACTGACACATTCCTAGTGACTTTTGGAAGCGCTAGTCGTAAGATCAGTTTGCATGTAAACAGACGTGACAAAACTGACAAGCCAACTGTGTATCATTTAAATATTTGCAGACTACTACAATGTAGTAATCACTGAATTGGTGGCATGGATGCTGTTGCTGTGGGAGCTGGGTTGATGTTTATACAATGCAGGAGACACCTGCCTTATCACAGAATCACAGATCAGTTAGGGATTGGAGGGGACCTTGAAAGATCATCTAGTCCAATCTCCCGACACAGCAGGATCACCTAGACCAAGTCATTTATTCCTGTGTCAGTCGGTAAACTAGTCGTTCTGTATGAAAGGACTTCCAGGTGGGTTTTAAAGGTCTCCAGTGAAGGAGACTACAACCCTCCTGAGGCAGCCTATTCCAGTGCTCCATCACCCTCACTGTGAAGAAGTTTCTTCTCATGTTGATGTGGAACCTCCTGTGTTGCAGCTTACACCCATTGCCCCTTGTCCTATCATTAGATGCTATTGAGAAGAGCTTGGGTCCATCCTCCTGACACCCACCCTTCACATATTTATGAACATTAATGAGGTCACCCCTCAGTCTTCATTTCTCCAAGCTAAAGAGACCTAGCTCCTTCAGCCTTTCATACAGGCCAAAGCAGGTGTGAGGTTCCTTTGTAGTAAAGTTTTGTATTTAATTTTCTGAGGCAAATTTCTGTTCAGGATATAGAAGCAAACAAGCCTTGACCTTATCCTTCCTTTGGTCCCTGCAATAGTTTATAGTAGCTTGGATTCTTCTCCAGTAGATTCCAGGTGGCAACATGTCCTGTCCACTAGCCATCTTCAGCACGACTACCTATGGGATTCCTGGCTTACATCTGTCATTACAGCTACTGCCTGGCTGTGTATAGAAACAGTGTGTGTAGCCCACAGCCTGGTCAGAAGAAGACCAGATTACCGATACAGCAAGGAGCTGCAGTAGCCCAACACAGCAGGAAGAAGGAATTCAGTAGAGTCAGGTCTGTAGTCTTTACCTCCTCAGTTCTACCCAGAAAGCCAACATTGCTCTGAGCAGTGCTCTGAAAATGGTGTTAGGAAAAAGCAAGACTATAAAGGGAATAAAGATAAAGAGGAGAGAGCAGGACATGGAAGGAAGGAAGGAAGGAAAGCATGTTTGGGTTGGAATTTAGCACATCATGTTGTGTATACAGACTGCACTAACTGAACAGAGTTTCCACTGCATTCTCTCTATTATCCCTCCCACATTAATCAGCAGGATCCTCAGTGTCAAGACAAAGAAATGTAGATTTGATCAGATCCTTGATTATCATTGATAGAAGAGTGAAAACAAACACTTGTCCCTAAAACAAGGTAAAACAATCACGTGATTGATACTGTAAACAAAGAAGAGATGGGGCACTGCAGATGCAACATTCCATTTGTGAAAGAGTTGGTAAGTAAAAAGAAATCAGTTTTACCTGGAAAACTCCATGGCCGAGGCTCATAAAGATAGCAATTTGCATAGTAATAACTTGCAGTCTGAATGCAAAACATGGTGAAAAACAGCTGAGCACCATCTGTGGTGCAACTTAAAGGACTCCATACGCTACTTCCCCCAGTCCACTGCACCCCATGGGGCCTTACTGTTAATTGCTGCTCCCAGATGGGGTACTGGTGGAAAGAGGCTATGATGGTGAGAAGGCACTGGACAGAGCTGCAGCCACAGCCAAGCCCTCAGAAAGACTAGTACTGTAAGAAGAAAGAATAAAATAAACCCAAACCCTGTGGAACAGCTCCACTTGAAAGAGAGAAGTCCTCCCAACAAAAGTGCTGTTTTGTTTGATCTGGTTATTTACATGATCACCTCGAATCTCTGTCACTGCCATTTACCCTTTGAACAGACAACACGTGTACAGAGGGGAAGAGAACGCTACGGTACAGGAAGCGCTTGCTTTCCATCCCCAGATCATCGTACCAAAACATGTCATTGAATTCAGTGCATCAGAAAAGTCTAAATTTCCCATTAGAGCTAATAGTGTGAGCTTTGGGGTCAACCTGTGCTCTCCGTTAAGAGTCTGTAAATTCAAAGACTTCAGTGAACTCATCTCAGATTTATGAAGGTGCATTTGGCCTTGTGACTCCCTGAACTTAAAGCCAATTGAGATAATTGTGTGTTTAAAAAAAAAAAACAGAAAAGGAGAGAGAAGCCGTGTTATGATCATTTCAACACCAATTTATCTGAAAAGAAACCCTGAAGAGAAGTCTTCAGAGAAAACGACGATTAAGAGAGCATTAAAGGAGATGAGAAATGAAAAAGAAAATGAAGTGCTGAAGGATGCTCAATTAAAAGACATTCTGATACATGCTTTGTTAAAGCTGCCACTGATGGTACCTAAGGTATCTAACTGGTAGGGAAGAGCATCTGAAAAAAGAGAGGAATTGCAAAGCCAGACAATTGAGGCCAACAGTTTCATTATTAACTTTAATTCACTGTGCAAAGTTTTAGTTGAGGAGCAAAGTATAAGCAATGGGGCTTCTTTGCTCGCTGAATTGAGATCTGTCACAGTGATTCAGTGTCAGAAATAAGAGGGAATACATTGAAGTAGAGACAACAGAAAAATGACAAAACAGGATGGAGAAAATACATGCACCCTCTCATATGTCTGAACAGCCCTAAACCTACCCCATCTGAGCGCCACCAAGAGACTCTAACACACTGCTCTTCCTCCAGATAGAGAACACATGAAAATCCCTCAGTTTGTTTTCAGTTTGTTTCACCAGCTTCTGATGTCGTACTATGCGAGTGTCATCATTCATTATTTCTTGTGCCAGAAATTTGGAGCTGCTAGCCTGAGATGCCACAAACCATGTGTGTAGGGTCCAGAGCAGGGAACTAATAAGTTCCCACAGACTACAATAGTCCTCAGGATATCCTCATACTTACAGCAGGTTCCCTGTCTGAATACTGGGGACATCCTGGCTATAGCACTAACCACAGCAGCAGGCATCATTTAGCAGGTTGTTGACTACCTAGTGTGAGAGTAGCAAAAAACCAAAGCCCATGTATCACCTTCTTTTTAACTGGCTGTGTTGAACTTGATCCCAGCACAAAACTATAAGGCATTAGCCTGGAGAAAATGAGGAAAGGTCTCATTGCTCCCTGTAACTAGTGGAAAGGAGGTTATACTGAGGTGGTGGTTGGTCTGTTCTCCCAAGTAACAAGCAATAGAACTAGAGGAAATGGCTGCAAGTTGAGCTAGAGTGGGGTTAGGCTGTATTTAGGAAGAACTTCTTCAACACAAGGGTTAAAAGACTGGAATAGTCTTCCCATAGAGGTGGTAGAGTCATGCATGATACCTGGAAGTATTTAAGAAGCCGTAACAATGTGCTGAGGAATATGATTTAGTGGTGACCTGGCAGTGCTGAATCAATGGTTGAACTTGATGATCTTAAAGGTCTCTTCAAACCAACATAATTCTGTGATTCTGTAATTTATTTATTTATGGGGAAATCTAAATTCAACATCATCCTAGACACTAGTTAAAAAAACCAGCATCTCCAAGTTTTCTGATTGTGACCAGCCAAAACAGTGCAAAGTTCACTCCCATCCATTTACTTCATTAACACCATGTTTAAGACTCCCTCAAACTCATTTGTCTTTTCAAAGTCATTCAGCTGTATAATAACAGGTCAAACACGCCCGCTGTTGAGAGATTTCACAATATTCTGTCTCTTTTTACTTCTTTTAGTAACCTGACTAATTTTGAACAGCATCATCGACAACTCCATGTTACTTGTATTTTAACAAGAACACCACCTGCAGCAGAGGCCAGTGTTTGGTAAGGTTCTGTCTCACTGATCCAGCTTAATTGGACACCAGTAATGATCACATCAGGCCCAGGGACATGACAAGCAGGTATTTGAAATGGACTTCAAGGTCCTGACTGTTTGCATGTTACCAAACACCAGCATTCTACCTACTGTTATTTTACTTCTTAAAAGCATCCCTGGGCAGTGTGTTTAGTATAATTGAGTTTGTTTATTTGTGATTGGTTATGCTCCTTGTGTGCTAAGCTGCTCTGCCTGCTGATGTATTATGTCCCCATGGGCAATGCTTGCTGAGCACATAAAGCTGTGACTCAAGACACATGATAAATGTTATTTTGTTCCCAGGATACTTGGTTGAAACACCTGCCCCATGAAAAGAATTTTCTGCTTTTTATGATGTCAGAAAAAGACCCGTGGAAGCTGAAGTGGAGCTAACCATCCATCTGAGCTTGAGAACAGAAAGAGTATCATGAAAATGATAGCTGTTAACTTCAACTGTGAAGAACAAAAGACTTTGGACCTACTTTTTTCCTGAGTTCTTCTTAGCATTTTACATACTCTGGGCGCAGCCGGCAATGGATCCACTCAATAGGCTGAAACACAGTTTGGTTGGGTACCCATACATGTAAAGACTAGTTATCAAACCCTTCTGACTTCATTAGCCTGTGAAACAATCCTAAAGAATCCAGGAGAATGGTGAAAATTTACTACTTGGATATGTCAGAGTGAGAAGAAAATATTTAAGAAATATTTTTAGAGAAGCAATCCTATTATGTCAGTGCTATAGATGAAAGGCCAGATTTTAAACATATCTAGGGAGCCTACAGATGCTAAAAGATGTCAAATATAAACTTCAAAGGACCATAATCCTAATTCACATTGCTGTCAACCCTCTGACTGCAAGAGTGAATGAAAGAATCTCACCACCAAAGACCTTCTAGTCTCGAAAAGACACAGAAGAAAAAGCTTGACCACACGTGCCAGTGTTGTGTCAGAAATGCAGATGCAAAGATTTTGGGAATGAATTTAGAGCATTCAGGCACTGGACTGCCAGTACTTTTGAACTGAAGGATTTGTCAAGTTCTCACAGGCAGAACTCATAAAACACCAGAGTCATCAAATGACACAGCTTCTCCATTTATAGCCTGCTAGAAGGTGCTTCAGCCAAAAGGTTGAAGTAAAAGATGCCTCCTTACACTGAATTTATTGAGTATCATCACTGGGCTGCCAAACTTTTTGTGTATGAGCTGTTGGGTGACACAACTCACTTTAGAACATCAGCACTCCTTTTAAAGCATTTGAAGACGACAGACACTCTGTAGTGGGACGTTGTACGAGACATAGGGGTTGTTGTCGGTCCTACGTGAATTCGTTCATCTGAACAGGTGGGAATAACAACCTAACCAGGTTATAAACAAAGAAAAAGAAATATTTTCTATTGAAAAATGTCAAGACATCCAGGATACTTTGGCAAACAGAAGTACTGGAGTGTGCTAGGGCACAGGGAGCAGCTTATAGCCAGCAACTGCAGAGTTAAAATGCAAGGGTGACTGAAAACTCCCTTACAAGTTTTGTTCAAAAACCCAGGGTGACACAGAAATTTACTTTCTGAAATTCACCTCATCAAATAGTTCCTGAGAATGTTAGGGCTAATGAGGAGGAGATGAATGAAGCCAAGGAGAATAAAGTGTTACAAAGGGAAAATGAAAGAATCAGCTAGAAGTACAAGCCGGGAGAAACAGGCTCTATAAAATGTCTGGCCAGATCTAAGGCAAGTTTTTGGATGGATCCTGTATTCTCCTTCCCTTTCCAGTCAACGTGACGTGCAGAACCAGACTCCAGCTCGCAGGGAGAAAGAGCAGGTCGGCTTTATCTCAGCGCCGTGCACACAGGGGAAAATCCTCGTGTGCAACGAAAGGTAAAATTTCATCAGGTTATAAACAGTCTTCTCACACATGTGCATAAAGAGGAGGGGATATGACAATTAATTGTTATCATGAACCCTTCCCCTGACTTCTCTGGTTCGCATCTGCACAGCTGGTCTTGAGGTCTCTGGTGGGGTCTCTTGACTGACACTGAAGACCTTTTTCACTGTGCCTTCATCTTTTGGCAAGAGGGCCAAGCCTTTACAGGCCATCAGTCCCAAGACTGGGAAAATAATCTTGAACATCTTCTTATCCATCTAATTCCGATGCTTGAAGATTAATTGTTCTCTCCTGATCTATCTTCATCTGCATACAACTACTTCAAGGCCGACAACACTTACTCATCCCTTCTCTCCTACATTCAAGGCACTTTTTGTTTTACTAATCCCACACATTCTTCCCAGCCAGTCTCAAAGCACATTCACATTCCCCTTAACGAGTCTCAAAACACATTTCCCTGGTAAAGCAAAACTATGTTTCACAGCACAACACTTCAGCAAAGTTAAATCTCTGGGCCTGGAGTTCTAATCCATCAGTCTTCTTATATCAAATACATCCCTAAATCTGTCCCAAGGATGGGTTAGTCCATGCATCCAGGGCTCCTGCTAGAAAGCTGGTGGAGGCCTTGGCATCCTTGGAGACATTCGAGATGGGGCTTGCTGAGGCTCTGAGCAATCTGTTCTAGTTAGAGGTGTCCCTGCTTGTTGTAGGGAGGTTGGGCTAGATGCCATTTAGTGATCCCTTCCAACCCAATACTTTCTACGATTCTGGTCTCTAGAGGGTTGTTACATTTGCAACACGGCCCTTTATCAACCTGACTGGTGTGACAAAATACATCCCTACACAATATTGGCCAAGTCTCCCTACTCCCACTAAACATACCAATAGCAGGCTAATAAATCAAATCTATCCAATGCCCCGAGTTGAACAGCTCCTTCTGGTTAGGGCTGGATGAGGCTCTGGCCAGCCTGATCTCAGGGTGGGGTGTTCCTGCCCATGGCAGAGGAGTTGGAACTGGATGATCCTGTGGTCCCTTCTAACCCTGGCTGACTCTACGACTTGGTCTAGGTTATCCTGCAATCAGCTTAAATTTAAATCCCAGTCTGAGTCACAGCAGGAATTGAATACACAGCTCCCTGTCTGTAACCCTAACCCTAATTTCCCAGGCCCTTAACATACGACTATTTCAAAGTCCCTTGTTCTAGCCCTACCAGAAAGCATCCCTCCAACTCCCTCCCTAAACTCTGAAATACTTTCTGAAAAACCTTTTGTCACAAGAATTGCACATCTATGACAAAGTACTGTCTGCTTTTTTCCAAACAGAAATATTCCCAGACACATGATCTAGCCTGATCAGGCCCCTCTGTTCTCATCTACTTCATAGGAGTGATTTCTGAAATTCTGCAATTGCCAGGATTTCCTCTTTCCAGATGGTCAGCAAATAGCACACAAACAAAATAACCCTTGAATTTTCACATTTCCATCTCCAGCAGCTATTTATCCTCTGTATCAAACACAGCTTTTATTGCATCCGCAGCGGGACAATAAAATTATCGCCTCTCATTAAAATCTGATGACGTACACAGGAACGAAGTGACAACTGTGCAGTATATCTGTTCAAGAGCTGTGATAAACTCATCTGTGATGACTTCTAAACAGAGAAGAACATTTCTGGAGGTGGAAAACAGCTGTCTGTAGGTTGTTATTAAGAATGTTGTAGTGGTGTCAGTTTGCCTTTTCACAAGTAGTGGGCTACTGCACTGAAGGCTGATCTGACCCATAGAATGTTTTAAAAATTATGCTCACTTAAAGCAATAAATTGCTCTTGCTTCAAACTTTAAATCTTCTTTAATCCTACAGACTATACAACAGGTGGTAGATTATTTTTCAGAATTACCAGCCAACTGGTAAACAATTCTCAGCCCAATTACTTTGGTTTGAACCTAATGGCTTCATGGCAACCTATATTTCTTACCAGGAGGAGCAAATATGAATCCTCTAAGACGTGTGTGCTTGTTCCCCCAGTCCCACCAAAGCAAGACACAGCCTCAAAGTCCTCATACAATCATTAGGGATTGGAAGGGACCTCAAAAGATCACCTAGCTCAATCCCCCTGACACAGCACGATCACCTAGACCAAGTCACACAGGAACACGCCCAAGTGGGTCTTAAATATCTCCGGTGAAAAAGACTCCACAACCGCCCTGGGCAGCCTGTCCCAGTGCTCCGTCACCCTCACTGTGACGAAGTTCCTTCTCATATTTATTTTAAAGGGGAATACCCTTTATGGAATTTAAAAACTAAACACAGTAAGAATTCCACTGCAAAATACAGGAAAGTTTTATCAAAACAGTCTGAATTTTCCTAGTGTTTCTTCCACTTGGCCTCAAAAAATAACCCTGTTACTAAAATGGATCCCATTTAATCCTGCACTTGATGGAGATGGGTAGGGCATTATTTCACTTGCCTAGGGGAACGTAAAACTTATGAAAAGCATTCCTCCAAGTCAAGCAGACACTAAGACTGGAACTGCAAAAGCACACCCTAACTGAACGCAGTGTCAGCTCAAGCACATTTAATATATCTTATGACTTGCTTTGCCCCAAGTCTGATCAGGAATCAAAATAAAAATTCCCAAAGTAACACGTGCTTTTCAAGTTCATTCTGAGTCAGAAGACAGGATCTTTTCAGTCTGCATTTGTTGCCATGAAAACACCTTAATTCTGGACTATGAGTATCACATTTTGCAGCCAACACCTTGAAAACAGACCTTTGTCCCCAAAATTCATGTCTCCTTAAGCTGGCATTTTCTGATTAAAAGTGTTTGAGAAAATCCTGACGAGTTCTAACACTAAGCACTTCTGAAAAATTCAGGCTCTGAGTGATTTAAGCCATTATCCCTGAGTTGTGAAGGTGAGTATTTTTAGAAGTGGCAGTTTTTACATGAGCAGCCGTTACGGGTGCTGCCATGGGAACAGGCTAGCAGCAGGCTATCATTAGGTAATTGGGAGTCCAGACAGCAGCTAAGCCATGGGCATCTCCTCACTTCCATAGCCCTTATACATCTGATTGTTAGGTGACTTTGCTCATTCCTACTGAGAGTAGGAACATTGGGAGGGCAATTCATTCGTTAAACACTGATCTCCTGATAGGGCTGTTTGGTTTCCTCCACATCAGCCTCAGAAGGAGGGCAGTTGCCAGGATAAAAAGCTGTAGCATCTCCTCAGCTCTGTGGGAATTCTGCACAAAAGGCCAAGCTGTCCGCAAGCGTGAGATTCCTGTGCCACCTGAAGGAGTGGATGTTCCTTGGGCTGGCATAAATAACGGCAGAAGGAGGGGGTCTTGTGAAGATGAGGTGGCCCTATTCTGGCTAAGTCAAGCAAGCAAATGTTGAAGGTCCCATATCTGAACAAAGATTTTGCCTACTTAACTGCAGAATTTATATTAAAATTCATGTCCTCTAATATACTCATGAGCTTGAAGAGTCCATCCTAAACATAGACTGTGTTACTGAACTCCACCTAAATCATGCTAACCATCACCAAAGAGACACAGTTAGGGTATAAAACACCGGGGCCAGAGTGGGAGGTACTGTGCTGCTGTACTCCTTTTCCTGCACCCAAGACCACAACACTTTCTTTTTAAGCAGTGTGCCTTCACTATATGGTGACAATACTCAGGACAATTATCTTTTGGCTAAAATCACTGTTATATAGTAGTGATTGCCTCTACTGCAGCAAGCACCATTCTGAATCTACTGGATCTGTTGCTGAAAGTTTTTGCAAAACTGCTCCAGTGAAAAGTCCTTTCACACTGTGGCTGACAGAAGACAAACTCTTAAACTCACTTCTGCTTTTGTGAGACTGTTTTAGTGCAAACAGACAGACAAAAGTTAAACTCCTACCTTTAACATTACAACTCATAGTAGAGAAGCTGTATCATGGGTAATTGGCTGAGCTACCTAATGCAGGGAGATACGAACCCTCTTGAAGGCTAGTTGCCCTCATGGCTAGTTAAGGTGTAAGTAATTACTTGAAAAAAGCTCAACTGAGATTATAATGAAGACAAATGGAACATGACAGGAAGAGCCAAGGTTACCTAAGGCCAAAGCTTTTCAGTGACACATTTCCTCCTGTCAATTTCAGTGAAATCCACTTCCACCCTACTATTGAAAATGAGAACTGCCTACCTTGTAAAGTTCACCCCCAGACTTACAAAGTTAAGTATCCAGACACAAATATAGTTAAAGCACGGCTATATAGTGAGTGTTTTAATTGAAAAATCAGGAACTACACACTTAACTGTAATCAGCAACCGCTCAGTGTTTACTTGGGTGCTTGTCAAGCTGGAACGTGTTTAGCTTCTAGACAAAGATATTTTTGCCGTACACAGTTTCCATGTGGGTTTGAAATGAGGGAAGGCTGTGGTGTGTCACCACACACACAGTAACGCAGCAGGCATAATTTCACACGTAGAGAAGAACAACAGTGATGTTCCATGATTTTTTTCCCTCTGCTCCAGCCTACACCAAACTCCAAGCCTTACTGCGACTGTTTATCAAACATATTAAGTCTCTCCTCCTTCTCTAGCCTAAAACTTCTGAGCTTCTGTAATAACAGACACAGGGTAGATTTCTGCTCACATCCACTCAACCAGCTGCTGCTGTTGTTCTGCCTTCCTGTCTTGCTCTGCTGGCAGTCCCTAAAACATTGCTTCTCTCTGTGCCCCTGCCATATGGTCCTGCTCTGCCCACAGCTTATTCAGCTTCCTGTCACACTTTCTTACCCATTTTTAGGACTTGCTAGCTGTTTGGTCACCTGTATGATATTTTTTCAAGTGTCTATGTTTTCTGCCCTGTGTGCCCTGTTAACAAGGGCCTCTTTTATTCATGTCAATGGCCCAAGAGTCACTTGATTTTAATAATACGTATTATTGTTGATAATGCATTAAACTCCAGAGGTACCTGCTGCTTTCACTTAACTCCATTTTTCTGCAACCTCAGCTTTCCCTGTACATCTCACAGCAACCTGTGCTCCTGTTGCCACTTTTGTCCACCACAGTCACTCAGGTCAGAAGGACATGGAAATCATAGTACTATAGAATCATAGAATCATTAGGGATTGGAAGGGACCTCGAAAGATCATCTAGTCCAATCTCCCTGACACAGCACGATCACCTAGACCAAGTCACACAGGAACATATCCAGGCAGGTCTTCAACATCTCCAGTGAAGGAGACTCCACAACACCCCTGGGCAGCAAATTCCTGTGCTCTGTCACCCTCACTGGGAAGAAGTTCCTTCTGATGTTGATGTGGAACCTCCTATGTTCCAGCTTACACCCTTTGCCCCTTGTCCTATCATCAGATGACACTGAGAAGAGCCTGGCTCCATCCTCCTGACACCCACCCATCACAACTTTATAGACATTAATGTGGTCACCCCTCAGTCTCCTCCAAGCTAAAGAGACCCAGCTCCCTCAGCCTTCCCTCACCAGGGAAGTGCTCCACTTCCTTCATCATCCTCATTGCTCTACGCTGGACCCTTAATCTACAGAAGCATTCAAAGCACAGCATCTCAGCAGGTTCTTCACTTAATCTCATATCTGTCAGGAAAGAAACAGTATCTTTGTTGACTAAACATGCAAAGCCTTGTTCCGTGGGAGAACCAGATTGCTAGGGGCAAGAAAACACTGTGCGATACTCCAGATGAACTTCCATGACCACACATATGAATGCTACAGGCATGTTCTTTAGGCAGAATTTTTGAGCCAACATAAGACACATCATCAAGCATCTAATGGATTTAGCCATAATCATTCCCAAAGGGCGACTGAAAATCTGCCGTATAATCCATGTGCAGATCCATTTAACACTTTGAAGCTGAAGCTCTAATGAGCCTTCTTAGAGCACAAACACCAGAAAGAGATCCGAGTGCTGCCATTGCCCTCATGGTAAATAGTCTCTTTTGCTACTCACTGCTGCTGCTGCCTGCGCACTTTCAGGTGAGAGTTTTTATTGCCATTATGTATCTTTATTACCTGCTAGGATAGAAGCTATTTGACTTATAATTATCCGTTACTGGTACCCGGATACATTTCCCAAGGGAAGCTTTCCACTAATTCACACTCTTGTCGTGCTTGCTGCATCACATCTGGGGCCATTTTTCTGAATTAGATAAATAAAATATTTATATTTGGTGACCTTGAAAAGAAATATGGACCACTAGCTCGGGATGAATTTCCTTGAATTCAATAAATATTAATAGAATGCAACAAGCACCGGAGCAGAAAAAGAACGGCCGATACACCCCTAATGAGCGTGGTGGCATTTATTATTTAAACGGCCATTAGAAACACTCCCAGGTTTTTGAGGGATTCAAGCAGCAGTATTAGACAGATGCTCTTGTATGCGGAAGATTAATCATTCCTTCTGTGCAACACAGGACCAATTAACTCATTTTTTTTGTGTTGTGGGTGGCTGGTTTTTTTGGGTTGTTGCTTTTTTTTCTCTCCAGCAGAAAAAAGCAAATTAAAATGAAAATTGGAAATTTCTTAGGTATTTAATTCAGGTAGTGGGAGGTACTGCTGCAGCTTCTGGGTACGAGAAAACACTTCCCACACGAAGTACTAGGGCCTGGCTCCATCCAGTTTTGTTCAAGAGCAACCTGTGTTTCAGAGGCAAGAGAACAGGCACACCGTCATAGAATAAAAAAGCAATCCAACACACTTGTGCTAGAAATAGCAGTCAGGAATGTTGGCTGCTGGACTTCAGCAAATCTCACAAGCTGTGTAACAGAGGAAGACCTCAATTTTCATCACACTGGGATCTAAGTAACATAAATTACCAGCACTTGTTTAAAATCAGTAGATGATGGTGATATACACCAACCAAGACCATGTCAGGCCATTGTAAATGTTGACGTAAGAGACAATGGTGACAGACAGCAAGGTTCTTCCTCTTATGTCTGCTGTGATTGAAAACAGAACATAGAACACCATAAACCCAGGGTGTCTAACCCCCATCTTAGAATCACAGAACCATGGAGACTGGAAAAGACCTCTGAGCTCATCCAGCCCATCTTATGACCTAACATCACCACGACATAGACCATGGCACTAAGTACCACATCCAGTCTGTTCTTCAACACCGCCAGGAATGGGGACTACACCACCTCCCTGGACAGTCCACTCCAGTGTCTGATCACCCTTTCCATGAGGAAGGGCTTCCTAACATTCAACTTAGCTCTCCCCTGGTGCAGCTTCAGGCCCTGCCCTCTCGTCCTGTTGCTGGTTGTCTGGAAGAAGATGCCAACTCCCAGCTGTCTACAACTTACCTTCAGGTAGTTATAGAGAGTGATAAGATCACCTCTGAGTCTCCTCCAGGCTAAACAACCCCCGCTCCCTTCCCTCCAGTCCCTTCCCCAATCTTGTTGCTCCTCTGAACCCACTCCAGCACCTCAATCTCTTTCTTGAAGTGAGGGGCCCAGAACTGCCTCCAGTACTTAATATGAGGCCTCACCATTGCTGAGTACAGGGGGAGAATTACATCCCTAGTCCTGCTGGCCACACCATTGATGACACAAGCCAGGATGCCACTGGTCTTTCTTGCCACTTGTGCACACTGCTGGCTCCTGTTCAGCCAGTTGTCAACCAGTACTGCCAGATCCCTCTCTGCCAGTTTGCTCTCCAGTAACTCATCCCCCAGTCTGTAGCTGCAAGGGGTTATTGTGGCCAAAATATAGGCCCCCACCCTTGGTCCTGTTAAAACTCATCCCATTGGCCTCTGCCCATTGACCCAGCCTGTCCAGGTCTCTCTGCAGCATTTTCCTCCCCTTCAGCATATTTCCGCTTCCCCCCAGCTTGGTGTCTTCTGCAATTTTACTAAGACTCATGCAGGTCATCAGTAAAGATGGTGAATAGAACTGGACCCAGTACTGATCCCCAGAGGACACCACTGGTCACTGGACACCAACTGGAAGTGGCATCACTCACAATCATTCTCTGTGCCCATTCATCCAACCAGTTTTGAACCCAGTGGAGGATAGTTAATTGTCTTTGCTCTACTGTAGTCCTGTAGAAGCACAAAACGATTAGACAAGTGTCTTACAGGGGCTGCACCTCACTTCCAGAATTCAGAACTTGCAGAACAACATAACCTACCATCCAACCACAGGCCAGTCGCTATCAAGTCAACATTAACAGGAGCAGACCGCAAAGTCAGACAGAGCCTTCAGCAGCACATTGTACACTTTGCATCAGACTGAACAAGCACAGGAAATTTGTCACAGTGAAGTTCTGATGCAGGTTTTAAATCTGGAGATTAAAAGAGAAGCAAAATAAATCATGTCAAATATCACGCTCGCTGGCTATATGGGGCAATACGAGGAGAAAAATAATAATAACCAATGTACTCCTTTGATATAAACAGTGCTGCCTGGCATATCAAAAGCAACTTCCAAAATGAGGAACTGCCATTTAACACAGGAATTTTTCAAATCAGGCTGAGTGAAAATGGAAACAAAAATTAGCATTGCTGTATATGCAAAGCAACAAGATTAAAGGCTTAGTTCGGGTAAACCTTTCTGAAAGATAACAGGAAGCTGAAGCTCATAGGCATCCTCTTACTAGTGATAAACGCAGCAGAAGAGACACATTTCTTCTGCCTCTTGCTGCTGTGGCAGGGGGATTGGACTAGATGATCTTTCGAGGTCCCTTCCAATCCCTAATGAGTCTATGAATCTACAATTCACACCTTGTTTTGCTGGCTGCTAAGCAAGGGGAGCATTTGCTTTATGGCTGGCTTGAAAGCTTGCAGAATTTTAAGTAGCCTGAACCTGTTTAGATAAGGCTATTAAAATGGGGGGTGGGCAAGATATTAAATGAGATAGTTATTCCACTCTTCCCTTTCTCCTGCAGATTTCTGATATGTAGATACCAGTCTAGAGAAAGGAGTCATAGATTCATTAGGAATTGGAAGGGACCTCAAAAGATCATCTAGTCCAATCCCCCTGCCACAGCACGATCACCTAGACCAAGTAGCACAGGAACACATCCAGGCGGGTGTTAAATGTCTCCAGAGAGGGAGACTCCACAACCTGCCATGGGCAGCCTGTTCCGGTGCTCCGTCACTCTCACTGCAAACAAGTTCCTTTTTATATTGATGTGGAACCTCCTATGTTCCTGCTTACAGAAGCAGCTAATCCCTGTGAGACTCCACTGGATAAGGCACCAAATTACAGGTAAGCATGTGATACTGCAGAGTAGGCAATGTAACACCTTTCTTAAAAAATAAGATCACTCCTGATTGAAGCAACTGTGATTTGTTTTATGCAGGTGATACTAAAAACGGCTTCCTGATGCACACGGCTTCTGGCACAACTATTTATTTCAAAGAAGCGATATGTCTGACCCATGTTTTGAAAAGGATTGGGAAAAGCAGGCATCTAAACCTTTGACTCACTCTTAAAAGATCATTTTTTTATCTTCACTGAATTGAAATGTCATTGGAAATGGGAAAAAAAACCAGCCATTACTCAAGCTAGGAGAGTGCTTCCTTCTTTAAAGAGGTGAATGGTACATGTGCATCACTCCTGTCATCTCAGTAACTAATTAAGCATGTGCTAAAGTGCTTTGTTTAAAGACATGCCTGTTGAGCAAAGGCAGAATTGCCTTTTTAAATCTGAGAGTATAATACTCAGCGCACACTTCAGGGCTTTGAAGGAGTGCTTTTGATTTGATGAAGAAAATTTCAGAGGGAAAAGAAAAAGATGGGCTCCCTGAGTTCTTAAACTGAGCTGTATATGTGATTTGGGGTTTACTGGAAAAGACTTCATCTTCAGCACTTAATTTCTAACGAAGGAGCTGTGTAATTACCTCTTGGTGCTTTACAGTGTAAACACAATAGAACCCAAGAAGCTGCTTTGCAAATGAGGGTTAACGCAGCGTATGATGTACCTTATAGAATCGGGTGGCGTTATACAAAGGTTAATCCTCAGCAGCACAAGATATTAGATGGACTCTCTTACTGAATACCCTAAAAGCAGAGGGAGAGAAGAAAAAAGCATTGCCTGTCAGGTACTTAATTATCTGCAATGTATATGCAAGTATCCAGAATGTGATGAGGTCTTTACTTTTCACCTTCAAGCACCACATTAGTAATTCATGAAGCCACTACTAAAGTTGTTGAGTGCAAGCAGCAATGAAAATTAACCACTAATGACTTCAAAGGTAGGGTGCCCATAAAATGAGTAGATACCTCTGAGGTCATCTGTACTATCTGAACAGAAGTGATAGAAAACCACGCGTCAGCTTAGCATTTCATCAGCTGCTCATTTCTGAAATAGCATCACCAGTGCCAAGAGTGTTTATACAGCAGGTGAGCTGCTGTGAATGGAAGTTCACAACACCATCGCTAAGAAGTTCCCTCACATTCCCTCACAGCCTAATGAGAGTGTCTTTCAGTAATGCCAGAGGAGCAAACCAACACACCAGCAAGCCACTGTATTGGAAAGGTGAGTCAATAAGAAAGCTGCAACCACCTTAGTTTTGCAACTTTTCCTGACGACAGGAAGATTCCAGTGAGCTAAAAAAATCATGTTTGTCATTGGGCTTTTTAGGGCCACTTGCAAAGTCTGAGCTTCAGTTATCTGAAGATCTAATTTGTGACAAACAAAGCTGCAGCAAGTCAGTCAGTGATGCTCCTGTTAAACTGATCTGAGGAATCCACTAGGCTTTCAAGTAATCCACACAAATATATATTGGATATAGCTGTTATGGTAAGTTTAGTCCTGAGATCTAGCAATATACTTTATGCAATATGAAACGGCGAGTATTGAATTTGCGACATAAAAATGACAGTAAAGCGGGATAGCTGCTCTCGATACAGCAACAATCAAGACTCCTAGGAAGATGTTTCTTTACAACTCACTTTCCATCTTACTGTGGCCTCAGTATTTCAATCCAGCGAGAACGCTGGAACAAATATTTAGTGGAAGTAACATCAAGAAAGAGGACAAATCCATGGGACAAATGTTTCCATGGTCTTGAATTATTCAAGTAGAATCATAGAGTCACTAAGGTTGGAAAAGTCTCCCAAGATCACCCAGTCCAACCGCCAACCCAGCACCACCATGCCCATGTTTTCAAGTGCCAGAACAACACATTTTTTTAAAACCTCCAGGAACAGCAACTCCACCACCTTCCTGTGAAGCCTGTTCCAGTACCTGACCTCTCACTCAGTGAAGGATCTGTTTCACTGAAGTACTGTTTGACTTCCATTATTCCAATATACAGATAATCAGCCTGGACATACTCCTGTGCTACTTGTTCTAGGTGATCCTGCTGTGGCAGGGGGATTGGACTAGATGATCTTTCGAGGTCCCCTCTGATCCCTAATGATTCTACGTCCGAAAATCTGCTGCTCTGGAAGACCACAGCCCCTGTTTGTGTCCATTGGAATAGACCCATTGAAGGTGTAGCAATTTACACTCACGGAGCGTCTGTTCTAGACCATTAATAGAGAGAAGATATTTGACTTTTAAAAACTGGGTTTGTAGACCACAGATGTATCCGAGAGAAACTGGGTTTGTAGACCACAGATGTATCCAAGAGAAACTGGGTTTGTAGACCACAGATGTATCTGGCTACTTTGATATTTGACAACAATACAATGAAGACTAGCAGAACATATATTTAGAATCAATGTAGTACATATATAGAATCAATAAATTTGAGTCTTAGCACGTATGGGTAGCAAAGGCAAGCAAGCTAACCTGCATTAGAAATAATGAAATCACATTTTATGGGGTTACAGTGCAGCTCTTTTAGAGGGTTCACACTACGTAACAGATGAAATGGCCAAAAATCCAAATACAAATGCTGCACAATGGGATCAAATAGCAGATATTTTATTACAGGCAAAAAAACCCCAGGTAGTTGCATCCCTTGCAGCACACTGAGATTAATCATTCATTATGTGTCTGGCAGAAAATGAGAAGGACAGAATAAAAGACTGCTGCCATCAGTGGCACTCTCTGAATTTAACAAGGTAAAACTCCTGTTCAGCTGGAACAATGAAATTGTTGAGGTCTGGGGCTGAGAAAGCATACATGATTTATAACTGATTGAGGACTCTGCCTTAGCATGTCTCTCAGAACTGTGAATTCACCTGCCTCAGTCAAGAGAGGAACTCCCAGCTATCAGCAGGAACATATTTCTTCCAACTCTCCCCAGACCAGGCAAGACAGCAAAGGTACATGACAATCTCAGGGAGGAGGAACAAGGGGTCCTTTTGAGCATGGTATCAGTCTCCTGGGCTTTTACAGAGCTACTCACTGGTTTACCAGTTGTGCCTCATGCCTGCAAAGACTAGGCTGTTTTTTTGCAAGTCTTAGTCCAGCACTCCCTGCTGCTGCAGTCCCTAGATACTGTCTATTTACTACCAGAGAGTCAAAGAACCACCAAGTGTATTGGGTTGGAAAGGACCTCTAAAAGTCATCTAGTCCAAGCCCCCTACAACAAGCAGAGATATCTATAATGGAACAGATTGTTCAGAGCCCCAGCAAGCCTGACAATGGATGATCCTGTGGTTTCTAACCCCGACTGATTCTATGGCTTGGTCTAGGTGATCCTGCTGTGGCAGAGGGATTGGACCAGATGATCTTTCGAGGTCCCTTCCAATCCCTAATGATTCTATGATTCTATACTGGGGCCTCCATCACCTCTCTAGGCAGCCTATTCCAGTGATCCACCACCCTCACATGGAAGAACTGTTTCCTAATGTCCAGCCTCAATCTACCCTAAATCTACCCCATGAGTTCAGCTGTTTATTCCTCCCAGAAATCATGAAAATGCTGATGATGTGTCACAGAAAAAGATGATGATGCCTAGCAGCTGGTGGCCATTGCATTTCAGCAGGGCCCCTCACATGAAGTAGCACTTCAAACAAAGAAACAACCCCTTAGAAGCCCAACACAGCAAGTCTTCCCACCCATGGCCATCAACACATGTGCTAGGTGAGAGAGGATGCTTACTAATAAAATGCAGTGTCCCACATCAGGGAGTATTCTGCAATAAATAGGTCTTGCTTCCAGAGGCCACTTTTTCCAGCTGGCACTGAGGTATAGAATCATAGAATGTATTGTGTTGGAAGGGCCTCTAAAGGTCATCAAACCCTCTGCACCAAGCAGGGACGTCTCTAAGTACAAAAGGTATGCCGAGAAACTGCCATGTCACAGCTTCACTTGGGTCCTGCCCCTAAGAGAACAAGCACCATTTGAGATACTAGAACGTGTTCAAGAAATGTTGTAATACAAGCATGGTTAAGCTTGCCCCTCAGGAATAACACTAGCTGGATTTGCCAGACTAGACAGTCAGGTTATACCAATCAATTCCTGTTTGAGTTGTAAACATGTGTGCTGCAGGGCTAGTGCTTACCTACTCCTGAACCTGTGGAATAAGGTCATAGCTGAAAAACCTGGAATCGAGAGGCTCAGATACAAGAATCTTGGAATAAAAACCCTACAAAACAACATCAAAATAAAAATCCTGGTGGAGTTGGAAATTCTCAGACCTCAATGTACAAAAGCCAGTCCTTCATTATAGGGATTTAGGTAGGCTGCATAATTGCTAACCTCAGGATTTCCTTTCCCAAGGCAGCCCCACGTTGTCACTCCGATCCCATCCAGTCTTGCTCAGTGAGCAAAGGATGATATCTGCTCAGTAGTCTAGTTATGTGAGTAGCAATGTGCTCCTGCCTTTGTCTCCCAATGAAAAAGTGGATCTGTGACAATTTAGCATGAGAACTTGAATTGCTGTTGGGGAGTCTCATGCAAAAGAAAAATAACAGGTAGTAACATGTAAAACTGAAAGTAAAAATCCCTTTGAGAAATGCATGTGGCCAGCTGGGGAGCAACTCCTGAGAAACCTGTTATGTGGTAGTTAGCGAATTACTTTTTCCAGAGAGGCAGCAGCTAAATTATCAATATCCAGCAAGCGGCTGTCTCGATTACACTAAATCCTACAGGCGCTGCAGCCTCTTCAGTGGAAGAACCAACTGCACTGCTATTTGCAGAATCGAATCACTTACTTCATGTCAAGCCTTTGATTTCTGCACGCTTCTTTTGGACTTTGAAGGTCACATTACACATTAAAAGCTGAGCTCCACAATGTTTTCTCTGCGTTAGAAAGTGAAAGGAATTTAAACAGTGAAGCTAAAGGGGAGATAATGTAAAAATTTGTATGGAAAGTCCTGCACAGCTGGAACTTAAAAATTGTAGGCTGATCTTGGGGACCCAGCAAGATCCTGATTCAACCCCAGTATTTATGGATCCAGAAGAATGACACTGTGCTAACTGAAAGAAGGAAAAACAGCCAAAACCCCACCCTTAGAACTGGAAAAATGTGTTGTGTTTGCCAACGAAGCCTAATTTAATCTGTTTCTCACTGAAACATTTGCTGTTTATGGTGCTGTCTTTTTCCCATCTATGTACTGTGTTCAGGATCTTAAAGGAGGAAATCTCAAGGGTGTGGCTGGCTCCTCATGATCATTTCAATTCATCTTTGTTAGATATCTGGGAGAGGCTTTCAATAGCAAACCTGTGCAAGAGTAAAAAGGCAGCCGAGATTTTTTCCCCAAACCATCTTTCTATTTTTCTCACTTTCTGAAAGTGTTTTAAAAAGTCCTTAATTCTAAAGATGGGGTTTTCAGATAGATGGCAGCTAATTGATTATAATTGGGTCTCAAATTTTCTGTGATACTAGGATGCCTAACTGCAAACACCACTTCCAGATTATAGTTTTTAATCCTAGCTGAACAAAGCTTCCTGAGAAACAGCCTGCCTTTTGGGAAGTGAATCTGAGGGGTTACAGGTTAGACATCTGGGGAAGCAAGCATTAGCATTGTATTAACTCCAGCCTCAAAACAGGTCTGTACAATGAAACAAGGGACAAACCACAGTTCAAGAG
This sequence comes from Rhinopomastus cyanomelas, assembly GCA_013400115.1. Lineage (NCBI taxonomy): Eukaryota > Metazoa > Chordata > Aves > Bucerotiformes > Rhinopomastidae > Rhinopomastus > Rhinopomastus cyanomelas. The sequence goes on from VXBP01004734.1 coordinate 1,290,708, forward strand.
ACACAAGAGGCAAAAAGGGTCTGACCCTTTCAGGGGAAGTGATAGATGAGATACTATCTGCGAGAGCAAATCAAAGAAATTGTTGTGTTTATTGATTCCTCAAACATCCACAGATAAAATGGGCCTTATCAGCATTCAGAGGATGCAATACTTTTTCCCTGACAGCCACCAAACACCTTCTGCAGATACCTGTCATTAGTTAATAATGTCTCTGTCTCACATTTTGCTATTCAAATATACTGGCATTTAGTATTTTCTTTGAGCACAGCACAACCCAGAACTCACTGATTTCCTCAGCCTTCCATCTGCAAAGTGGGCTTTGCCATTAGGAAGGGATAAGTGGGTACATCCTACCCCACTTTCTATTTTTGATAGGATGTGCTTTGAAATCTTGAAATTATTTAAACTGGAAAACAGAAAGAAATCAACAGCTCATTTCTTAATATAGCAACACAGGAGAGAATCATCTTACTTAGCACTGAATTGCTAAAAGTCAGGCATCTAGGCTAAGCTAGTAATTTTTAAAAAATCATATACTCTTTGCAGACAACCCACTCTATCATGTCAGAAGGAGCTTAAACCATTACTTAGAAAATTGCCACACAGATAGACAAATTAATCCCTCCCCAGGATTCCCGATTTGCATAGCTTAGCCCTTCCTTTTCTGCTGTAATTGAAACCACAAAGCAGTAGTAACAATCTTCTATTTACAATCGATGCACCTCAGCTCCTAAATAGAAATAGCACCTGGCTGTGTTTCAGCAGAAGCTTCCCTCACTCTCCCGTGCAGACAGAGATGCTAGTTTCTTACCAGAGAGGAGACACTGGTTTCTTCCCTGAGTAGAACAACAAAGAATTTTTGATGCCAGAAGTGTGATCTAATCATCTTGACTACCTTGAAAGAAATGTATATGAAAGTTGCAAATGTGCTATTATTGTCTTTCTGCTGATGATAGAATAGTTTAGGTTGGGAATCACAGAACATTAGGGATTAGAAGGGACCTCAAAAGGTCATCTAGTCCAATCCCCCTAACACAGCAGGATCACCTAGACCAAGTCATGCAGGAACATATCCAGGTGGGTTTCAGACATGTCCAGAGAAGGAGACTCTACAGCCCCCCTGGGCAGCCTGTTCCAGTGCTCTGATCCTTAAGATCACTGAGGCCAACCATTAGTCCAACTGTCTCAAGGCCACTGCTAAACCATGTCCCTCTGTTCCAGATCTACACAACTTTTAAATACATCTAGGTATGCGGAGGAGCAGCCAGCAAAAGTCCCTCTCGTCCCACTCAGGCTCTCCCTGCTCCCGGGCACTCACATCAAAAAAGATCAAAAGCATTCTAAACACTAACGATTTTATACTGTTTGCTACTGAAGTGAGAGGTAGAACCACGTCAGTCTGCTTCATCAGCTGTCTTCGGGACTGGGTGCAGCAGTAATCCCAAGTTATAATGAATAGCTGCTGCTTTGTGCCTAATCATTTTTCAGGGCATCAGAGTGAGCGTGGTTCAAAATGCTCTGAACAGCTAACAGGAACTTTACTGAATGAATCCCTCGCAGACCTAATGCATGGAACAGAGTTTTAAAAAAGCAAATAAGAATTTGTGTGTGATCCAACCATTTTTCTCACACCTTGCATTTCCTTGCTGTCACAAAGTGACAGTGCTGCAGACTATTTGGAAGGAGTTGTTCTGTCCCCACAAAAACCCAAATGGTAACTCTCTGGCATGACCCCAGCAGCACACGAGAAACAATAGAGAAGTAAATCACGCAAGGGTTGGCACAGGAGCTCAATTAATGACCTTTCCTTCTGCGTACACAATGCCCAGCTGTACCTTTTGGTTCAGACTGAACGAGGATTTCTTTACGACTTTCAACCCTGAAGGCGCAGGTGAGCAGAGAGGCGGCCAGGGACAACAGAGGCATTTGTGGAGCAACCGGTCATTGTTAAAGCCTCTGGCTGTTACTTCAGTTTAGACATCACTTGAGACTGTGCCTCACAAGTTGCCTGTAAGAAGCCCATTATGTAAGGCTGGAAGTCAGAAACTGGGTGTTTTCCAGAGGTGGCAGACTAACAGGCTGTGTGCTGTCCCAATTCCTGCTAGCTGCAGCAGCTGGTGAGCCTGGAAAGCTGCCTTTCACCTGCATGCCACAGAGGCTGGTGATACCGGGACCATTCAGGAGGTGTTCTCTATGGCCAGCTCAGAAACTCTTCCTGGACATCCTTTTCCTCAGTCTTTATTCACTACAAAAGGCTTTTGAAAGGGGCATATGTGCTCAACCTGTCTCCCTTACACTCATCATCAAATAAGCATGAGGGAAGTATTTGTCCCTTTCATCCTTCAGACAGAGGGTACATGATCCTAACAGCCTCTGATCCTAGTTTGCCTGCACATACAGAGACTTGAAGTCCTACAACACAAGTCCAAGGCACATGGGAAGGATCTGATGACCCTTTAATCACTGCAGCTAGCAGAAATGGCCTTTAAAACTCTGAGCACCAGGCCAGCTGGCAAATAGGTTCACTTCCCTTTGAAACAGCAATATAGTCCTCCGCTGACCTGAAAAACAAATCAACTCAGCCTTTGCCCACCATCCCTACCCAAATATAGAGAGCACAGCTCCAGTTACCCAAATATCTCATAGGAGACCCAAAATACCAGTCAGGTTTGGAAATTATTCCCACCGGGCTCTAAAGCCTGCCCAAGTGTACAGACTTCGATGCCTCTTGGCTGGCTCTCCAGGTTTTGCAGGCAGCAAGGCTGTGCTCTGGGGCTAATAAGCCAAAAAGACAGATCAGATGATTCCCTGTGGCCAGATGGCTCTGACAGCAAGTTGGTGCTCATGCAAACAATGCCAAGACAAGAAGAAGGAGATAAGCAGACATCTAAACTGTGAGAGAGCTTTGGCCCTGCTGAAGAGCAAAATGGAGCGGAGCGTGTGTCATTCTGCACTTGGCTGATGGCTCCAGCACCAGCTACAGGCTCAGCTCAGGCTGGCACATACGGAACATAGACCAGCAACCTTCCATAGTGACTTTGGAGTGACCAGGGTGATGTGACCACAACGAGCCAATTGGGCTGCAGTTGTCCTCATGGCAAGCAGAGAGAGGACAAACAATCAAAGAGGGCCAAGCATTTGCCACTGGCTGAAAAGTCAGCAATGCTTGAATAAATAATTTAGCTGTCTGCCTGGGCTGAGAGGATGGTCGGTGAGCTGTGCAGCTCGGGTTATTTAGGGTCCTTTCGCCCCACAGAAGCTACTGTGGTTTTTATTTGACAATGTTTGTTGAGCTTCAAAGCTTTTACTGAAGGCAAAGGAAAGCCATGAAATATTTAAACATGTGAAACGTAAGTTTATTGACATGAATTTTAAATGACCTGTTACATGAAAAGTTGTCGTATTTTATATATATATTTAGCGATAATCTGAAGTATAATCAGAAGGGGACATTGAAGCACTTGTGCAGTGGTGCTCACCTCTGAGGAGATATTTGGGTGTGAAAACATTATCGAAGTCTGTGAGCACGTTCTAATTCTGACAGAGCTTTAATTTCCCTGAGGCTTGCTTATGAAGGACGAAAGATCAGAGGACTCTACGGATGACTCACGAGGCTGCACCTCAAGTTCTGTGTTTAGTTTTGGGCACCTCAATATGAGAAAGATATTGAGGTGCTGGAACATCCAAAGATAGGCAATAAGGTTGGCCAAGGATCTGGAGAACAAGCCTTATGAGGAGGATCTGAAGGAGCAGGAGCTAGTTAGTCTGAAGTCAAGGAGGCTGAGGGGAGGCTTTATTGCTATCTGCAACCACCTGAAAGGAGGTTGTAGAGAAGGGCATGTTTCTCTCTTCTCTCAGGTAACAAGAGGAAAAGGCCTCAAGCTGTGCTAGGGAAAGTTTAGGTTAGACATCAGGAAAAAGTTCTTAATTGAAAGGGTCATCAATGATTGGAACAGGCTGCCCAAGGAAATGGTTGAATCACCATTCCTGGGTGTGTTTAAAAGCCATAGAATCATTAGGGATTGGAAGGGACCTCAAAAGATCATCTAGTCCAATCCCCCTGCAACAGCAGGATCACCTAGACCAAATCACACAGGAACACATCCAGACGGGCCTTGAACATCTCCAGTGACGGAGACTCCACAACATGTAAATATGGAGCTAAAGGGCACAGTTTCGTGGTGCGGTTTTAAGATCTTTTCAAACATAAACAGTTCTATAAAATGGCTATTCTTGAACACAATAATTTAAATTTTTATTTAAAATATAGGAATTAAATTAAAATTAATTAAAATATAGGAATTTATGTATAGGATTAAGTTTTTGAGCCATGCCACCAAACATGACTCCACATTCATGGCCACTTCTCTAAGACCTCTGACCATGCATCCAGGTGCAAATTAAAACCTGGGTATTTCACTCCAAAAATCTGAATTTGGGAACAGCAGCAAAAGTTGCTGGTCTCATAGGTTTATTCGAGGTGGATTTTGGCTTGGTATTTGTTCTGTTTGAGGTTTTAATTTTTTAATTTGGCTGCTTGTGTAAAACACCTGCATTTCATAAATGTCTATAGATATTTGAAGGGTGGGTGTCTGGAGGATGGAGCCAGGCTTTTCTCAGTGTCATCTAGTGATAGGATGAGGGGCAATGGGTGTCAGCTGGAACACAGGAGGTTCCACATCAATATCAGAAGAAAATTCCTCACAGTGATGGTGACAGAGCACTGGAACTGGCTGCCCAGAGTAGTTGTAGAGTCTCCTTCACAGGAGAAGTTGAAGACCTGTCTGAATGTGTTCCTGTGTGACTTGGTCTAGGTGATCCTGCTGTGTCAGTGGGATTGGACTAGATGATCTTTCAAGGTCCCTTCCAATCCCTAATGATTCTGTGATTGTATGATTCTGTGATTCATCTTGATCCTATCCATAAGGAGCAACAACCTAACAGAAAAACTTCTTCTTGCATCCAGTTGGAAATCTATTTTAAAAGAAAAACCCCTCATTGAAACACTAGAACTGTAAAACATTCAGGAAGCTGCAGCAAGATCTCACAAGAAGCATAGCCAGCTCAAAGGACTGTATGTGCCACCTGAATCCAGTGCACCCGAGCTGGACCACATCTCCCAGAAACCTCACAGGTCTTTTCCCTGCAGTAGAGAACAGCAATGTTTGGTTTGTCCCCTGAACACATCTGCAGTCATTAGGGTATCTCAAACACTCAATACTGATGCAGCAGCCAGGACATGGCAGTCAGCACAGGCAGGTGCTGAAGCCATCAGCTCAGAAGGGAGCAATGATAACCACTTGAAAGAAAACCATGGCAACCTGTAGTTCTGCACCTATCAGCTCTAACGCTGCTACCCAGACAGAAGTCTTGTACGGGCTTGTAGCCATTGTAGCCACCCAAATCTCAGGCTGCATGGTGTGTCCTGCTCTCACGTGATGTTTGATGTCAGTGTTGGCAGCAGCGAGTACCCCTGTGGATGATAAACTCAGGTGGAAGAGCTCCTGCACCTAGCTGTGTAGTTCAGGGAGAAGGGGAGCAAGTTGGAAGTATGAGAGGGAGACAGATGCTTGGTGTCAATCCCTGCCTCCCATGAAAGAAACCCTGGCGGGCAGGCAGAGCCCCTGCTACAGAGAACTACCTGTCCTCTCTCCACCTCACTGAATGTGGTGACTTGGGAGGCAGAGAGCAAGAGCAAGTAGTTCATGCTCAAAGTGACAGGTGCTGCAGATGCATCCCCCAATGGTTACTTCACCTTTCCAGGTGCCCATGTGGAAAGGGTACAGTGCTCTGCAAGAGCCAGCTGGGGTGTTGGCCACTCCTCCCATCTTTGTGTCATCAGCAAACTCACTGACAGCTCTCTAATCCCTCTTCCAAGTCATCAGTGAATAGATTGAGTAGGGCTGGTCCCAGTACTGACCCTTGGAGTACTCCACTACATACAGGCCTCCCACTAGACTCTCTCCCACTGACTGCTACTCTCTGCCTCCTATCCTGCAGCCAGTTCACAATCTATCTCACTACCTGGTCATCCAGACCACACTGCCTCAGTTTGGCTGTGAGGATGCTGCAGGAGACTGTGTCAAATGCTTTACTGAATATTCATGCACTGCTTTGCCATCATCTATCCACCAGGTTATGTCCTCCTAAAAGGCTTCACCTTTTGGTGAAGCTATGCTGACTGTCCCTAATGACCCTATTTTCATCTTGTGTCCATCCCCTGCATCAAAATTTCTTTACTAGAAGAAAAGATGAATCATTGTCTTAATTTCTGAAGGGACCAGAAGGCTTAGTCTCCAGACAGCATCCACTGTATGGGGAGGTCTGCTGCATCTGTGGAGCCAGGGCTGGGGATATAAGGAGATACAGCCTACAAATTGTTACCCTTTTCTGGTTTTTCAGGTAGTTAGTGAAGATGTAGGGAAAAGAAACACAATGGAAATAAAGAGGGATTTCAGAGTTTTGCAGAGGTCAAGGGATCAGAAGCACAAGTTGTGTTCTCTTCAAGTTCTCCAGTTGCAGGGAATGATGAAGGGGTAAATAGGAGTCAGTAGATCAATGCCTGGCTCTGAACCTGATGTTACCAGAAGGACTTTAGTTTCTTTGACCACAGGTTGATTTGCAAACCACAAGGCTGCTGCCACTCAGAGGAGAACCTTCTCCCATAGCATAATAAGTATCACCAGCAGGTTAAGGGAAGGGATTCTCTCTCTCTACTCTGCTCTTGTGAAATCTCACCTAGAGTACTGCACCCAGTTCTGGAGTCCCCAGTACAAAAAGGATGTGAAACTGTTGGAGTGTATCCAGAGGAAGACTTAAGGGTGATCGGAGGGCAGGAACACCTCTCCTGTGAGGACAGGCTGAGGGAGAGAAGGCTCTGAGGGCACCTTATAGCAGCCTTCCAGTACAGGAAAGCTGGATTGGAACTTTTTACAAGGGGCTCTAGCGATAGGACAAAGAGGAATAGTTTTAAGCTAAAAGAGGGTAGATTTAGATTGGATCTTATGAAGAAATTCTTCACTAAGCTGGCTGTGAGGCACTGGAACAGGTTGCCCACAGAAGTTGTGGATGCCCCTGCCCTGGAAGTGTTCAAGACCACGTTGGATGGGGGTCTAGTTCCAACCCCAGGTTGAGAGATGTCCCTGCCCACGGCAGGGGGTTGGAACTAGATGATCTGAGGTCCCTTCCAATCTAAGCCATTCCACAGTTTTAAGCCAAAACAAACCTCAGCTGAATTATTGTTTTTCCTTTACAGGGTACAGCAAATACCAGATGAGATATGATGTACCCTTTTTAAGCAGCATTGTGAAACCTTCAAGTGTTATGTGTAGTAAAGCACACTGCTGAGATTGTGATCAAAGCCCCAATATAGGAGAACCCTCAAAGTGGGAAAAGAGCTCGGACATGTTAATGGCAGGCCTTTAATTGCTGCTGGCTCTTCATCAATGGCTTGCTAGAGCACGGTTCTAGCACAATAACAGTTTGCTGAAATGAATGTAGCAGCATTGTTAATGCTGAGCTACTATTATGTTCCTAAGTGTGCATGACTTACTTTTAACAGAGCAGTTCAGTTCACATTTGTTACCCAGACAATTGCAGCACTTTGGAAGAGTGTATAAAACTTTCAAATCTCCAGAGACGGGTTGCTCAGAGCTCGCTTTCAACACAAAATAGTCTCTTGCTCTAATGCAATCTTCATCCTTTTAAAACAGTTGTTCCATTCATAAACTGGAAGTAATAGCAACAATTTTACAATCACTCCTAAAAATATACGAAGAAAATCTAAAACCCTCTCAAAGTTAATCCATTTAAGCTGCAAACATATCTAGAGACCATGAATTTCACTGAGCAGGACCAAGAAAACAGCATCATCTGTTGACTTGCAGCAGCCTGTTGATTACTGAAGGTAGACAGAGGGAGCTGTTGCTATTCAGAGGAGAGATCCTTTTGGACAGACACACATGATATATAATCAAGTAGTTTGAAAGATGACTGGCACTGAAGACCTCATTTACTAAGGTCAAAGAGAAAATGCATCTGTAATTCCCCCATTTGCTTGTATAGTTTTCAACATCTTTAGCACAAAAAGCACCAGCACTAATGCAGAAGTGTTGCATAACGTTAAAATCAAGACTTTTCAAGCCTGGCTCAATTACAGTCCATTACAGATTTGCAAGTGTTTATCCCCAGATATACCAGTGTACAGGGAGCACTTACCACGGACTAACAAAGCGAGTTGCAGACTGAAAGGACCAAGCAGTGCACCTCACAATGCCTCAGGGCACCGAGGACCCAGGTTAAAATTGCCTGCTGGAGAACTGCAGCGTGACCTCGGCCAAGCCACCCTCCCTGCAATAGCATCTTACCTCCCAGCACTGCTGGGAGCAGTTTTAGGTAGGACCAAGCTCCAGTTTTCCAGGCTTAGGCTATTTAAAGTGACCCATCTAAAGGCCAACACCTAAACTAAAAAAAAAAAGAAAAATCCATTATCCTCAAAGCCTAGGAACAAGAATCTGTGAGGACTGATTAGCCACAAGTGGAATGGCTCAAACATAATGAGCAGGGAGGACAGGATAACCCTTGCACCTGGTGAAGAGATAAGTGCTCTTCAGTGGGAGAGATCAAGCAGGCCCCGAGGCACTGCCATCCTATCTGCAAAACTATGTTTAAGCTGTGAGAACATGATCAGTTGTCATCTCTCAAGGACTCACTCACCAGTTTTGACTAAGTCCCTGAGAACAAAGTCTACCACACTGTTGGGGGTAAAGAAGAACACCCCTGGCAGCAGGGATAAAAGGAAGGATTCAAATGCTGAAAGACTGACAAAAGCAAAAATCAGCAAAGCTGAGGAACTGAAGACAGACCCATCATCTATCACCACCACCACCCCCGCTCATACACAAAGCCAACTGCACCAAGACATTAAGATGATGTCCAGAAGAGAAACTAAGGACTATTCCAGAGATTTGTGGAGCCAAGGAGCAAGGGGGTAGTCTGGAGCCTGCCAGACACCATTGCAGCCCAGAATGGTGATCTAACCTCTATATGTTTTCTCTTTCCTTTTTGCCTCTTTTCTACTCCCTGAATTTGGTATCTGGTAACATTAGTGATTTCTCTGTTCTCCGAGTTCAGTGTCTGGTAGCTTTAATAAACTTGATTTCTGTTTGGATCTATGGTCTCAGTCTCCTTAATATGATCAACGCAAATCCACAAACTTGAGTCACTCCCTTCTCTGATTGATCAGGACATGACAAACTGTTATGGTTCAGATGAACTCCTGCTAACTGATCTCTTCTATATAGAAATTATTTAGAACAAGAGTCTATCCAGATCTGGGCCCCTCAGTTCAAGAAGGACACAGAGCTGCTGGAGGATATCCAGCGTACAGCACTGAGGGTGATGATGGAAGTGGAACACCTCCCTTAGGAGGAGAGGCTGAGGGAGCTGGGTCTCTTGAGCTTGGAGAAGAGGAGACTGAAGGGTGACCTCATTAATGTCTATAAATATGTGAGGGGTGGGTGTCAGGAGGATGGAGCCAGGCTCTTCTCAATGTCATCTGGTGATAGGACAAGGGGCAATGGGTGTAAACTGGAACATAGGAGGTTCCATATAAATCAGAAGGAACTTCTTCCCAGTGAGGGTGATGGAGCACTGGAACAGGCTGCCCAGGGGTGTCTCCTTCTCTGGAGAGATTTTAAACCCGCCTGGATGTGTTCCTATGTGACTTGGTCTAGGTTATCCTGCTGTGGTGAGGGGATTGGACTAGATGGTCTTTTGAGGTCCCTCCCAGTCCCTAATGTTCTGTGATTCTGTGATCTCAACCCCACTATAACCTTCCACTTTGACAGGTAGGGCATGAGCATTCCCAAGAAAGATTTTATCTAGAGCATTAACTGCATTAATGGATATTCAACATGTTCATTAACCTCACTAAACACTTTGAAAGTTTTATGGTGAAGTTCATGGGTTAATTAAGTCCTGCAAGGAAAGTACAGTTTTAAACTTTCCATTGAAGAGCTTAACCTGCTGTCTTATTTTCTTCTGGATGTTTCCCAACAGCTCTTCCTCTCTGCCCTACCCACAGACAGAAAACACTGCCCAGTTACCAGCTATGGCAAGAAACACCAGCCACCACTGCTGTCCTTCTGGAAAAGCAGCTCACTGCAGAATGGAGAAAGCCAACACCTGAGAGATACTGACAGCAAGCTCCAGCCAAAGTCACTAAACCCCAAAACTGCTCAGAGTATTGGGCCAGCAATAGGCTAGCTCTACTATGCTCATCCCTTCACTTTTGCTTTCTGTTAGTTTAATTGAATGTATTAACAGATTACTCTGTGCAGCAGAGTAATGTCCTTGGCCTCAAAAACTTTGACATGACTAGCAACCACTAGCTTACACTGGATATCTGAAGAGTTTTTGTTAGCAGGAACCATAGCAAACGGTCAGCAATCCCCTTAAAGCAGGGATCTTGGCCCTGCTTTCTGCGTTCTGGAAAACATGCCAGAGTACTGCCCCTTGCTATATTGCTTTTGCTCACGTTGGCAAGGTTGTTGTGCTGTAGGATGGAAGCTTCAGTTTTCACACACACAAAAAACCCCTCACAAAAACTGCCGTTTTAACTTGAGCTGCTTGAGTCACCCAGCAAAACAAGAGAGCACAGGAAGCCAGCCTGACTCTCACGCATTGCCAGCATGCTGCCCTAACTAGGCTTTGCTCTGTTCCAAGCAGAACAGCAGGAGGACTATGAGAGGGCAGAGGTGTTTTACCATGGCTAGAAGATATCTTTTAGAAGACTGCCAGAAAGATTATTTATTCAGTTGTAAAAGATATCGAAACCCAGGAATTAAACAGGGAACTCTCGTGTGATCCTAAGGAAACGTAATGGTTGGTATCTACTCAATATCAGAGCACAGACTCTGCCCTGTATCTCATGCCAATGAGATTCCCCAGAATACACCACCTTGTTGCAGCCAGTAGCATAAAACCTTGTGATCTTAGTAAGAAGAGAGTCTGAAAATGCAGCACCCTACCTGCTCTTTAGACTACTTTTGAATTTGTCTCCCTACAGCCACAGGCAGTTTAATTAACACCAGTCAATTTGTTAAACTCCATCTCACGTAAATACATGGAAGAAGCTTGCATCATAAATCTTCTGAGCAAAATCCAAAGGTATCCACTCCACAGAAAGGATTCAGGCTCAGAATATAGTCCGAACCTGTACTTTCTATCTTGTTGAATACTTTGATTTATGTCCTCATTAGCAGGGAGGAACAGCTCCTATTAAAACTATTAAATGTAATTTTTGCAATAATATCAAAAGTGGTGAGTAGGTGTAATGATAGTACTAATGATAACATTAATAACCATTCATTATTTTTAATAATATGTACAGTTGAAAGGAATAATTGCAAAAATAAACAAGACATTTTATGTGAACCTGAAACTAGGGGGATGTGAAAACACTCTACATTGTCCACTCCAAGTTCAATACTGCACTTTTGCAGACAGGAACAGGTTCTGCAGGTAGGCCAGACAGGCAGAAATCAGCGAGCAGCTTAACATCAAGCAAGTTCCCATTCATCTCTTCCATACCTGAATCCTTTGATATCCCACTTGCTCTGACACATTCTGATAATGGGGGCTTTCAGGTCAGTTGTGTCTTCACTGGATTTTCCCCTCCACTGGCTGCCCATGGTGGGGTCAGGTGGGTGTTCTGGGCAAAGTGCTGCTTGGGTCCTCCACTATTATATTTGTGCTTTTTACTTTACTTTGATTTTTTTTTTCTCTTTTTACCTTTTTATGATCTTACTTGCTTCTCTTTTCTATTTTACCCTCTTTTTTTCCCCTTTTTAAAAACTCTTTTTAAAATCTGATTTTTCCTTTTTCCTTTTTTTTTTTTTTTCATTTTCCCCATGTTTAAATTTTTATTTCTCTTTTTTTTTCTGTTTCAAAAGCAATGTCTTTCTTTTCTCCAGCAGCAGCTGGGTCAGTGCTCAGCCCTCCAGGGGTTCGCACTACCCAGCAGATGTGAAAGACCAGCATTGGCTGAGTCCAAATGTGGAAGCTTCCTGGCAATGACTTTGGGGGCCTTTGTAGTCATACAGGCTGTGGGGAGCCCCCTTGTCTTGGCTGCCCAGCGACAACAATGGTGTGAGGATCCTGGCAATACCCAGCAGCCTCTGCCTGGCCCAAATGTCTGACTGTGATGGGGTTGAGGGGACAGGAGGCTCTGGACATATCCATAGGGCTCTGTGCCCTTGCCCTGTGGCCACTGCTGGAGCTGGCTTGTGGCATGATAGAGCCAGTGGGACATGGCCAAGCCTAACTCCTCACTGCTGAACTTCACCATGGGAATAGCCACCTCATGCCACTGCAAGAGTGTGCAGGAGGCCAGAGTGTGCAGGAGCTGGGGTGGGCTGTAGGGACCCCAGCTCTGTTCCCCTCTGAGTGGAACTGTGGTACCCTGGTACAAGCTTATGATAGGATTAACTGGAAAAACTAACCTGGTGTATCCAGGAGCATGTGGAAATGACAAAGGTCCAGTCCAGGCAAGCAGCTGGGATGGTGCTGGTGCTGTGTGGTGGTTCCTGAGGTTTTGATATCTCTGTGTGCTGCTTGAGGGAGAAACAGAAACATTCTGTCATTAGTAGAAATACTGCACATGGGTGGGTTCTTGGAGCCAATCCCTTGATCTTTTCTGTAGTGATGGGTGGCTGCCTGCTCCCCATGTACCACCACTCAGACTGTGGGAACATCACACATGGCAACTGTATCTAGCGTAGCTGTGGCAAGGCCCTCACAAGACCAAGGACTAAGGGTAGTGGCAGACATGGCTAGGTACCAGTGCAGATACAGGTCTAGCTGGACCTGACACTGTAGGAGACCCTGCTTCAACTGCTGCAGGCAGCTCCACACGAGGCACTGGCAACTGACATCCTACACCTGCAGGAGCTGAAGCTGAGGTTAGTATGACACTAAGGGGTGACTTGTCTCCCCAGACAATGTGGGAATGTCCTGGAGATGCTGGCAGTGGCCAATGGAAGGGTGGTGAGGCTGAAAAGCTCACAGGCTATTCTCCACCAGGTTGCTGATGAAGGGGCTGAAAAGGTGGACAATGGCACCGTAATTTTGCCAGCAACATCCTCCCACGCAGGGGTGTCCCAGCCATTGGCTGCTGTCTGCCCCAGTAGGTGACACTCTGTTCCCAGAGACACCTATCCAAGAACATCCATACCTTTCACAGCCATTCTGAACCTGCTCCTGCCTCACCTGATAACATTTCTTCATTTAGTCTCTATGACTGCTCCTTTACCATCCCAATGGCTGTGTCTTCTCAGACAACTAGCTCGCTAGCACGGCACTATTTTTGCCTTGCAGGGAGGTCAGCTCAGTCAATGACTACTAAATTCATCAACAACACTTCTTTGGTTCAAGCTCAGTAGTCAGCACAAATGAACAAAACAACTACCCTGCGACTTTGTAGGATTCCTTTAGCACTCGGTCTGATTGCTGCCTACCCAAGCTGAGCTTCACACAGCAGCTATCAGCAGTGCCTGTAAGGACTTTGGGCTGACTTAAAGCAAGAACTCTTCTGCCAGACTGACAAACACAGCAATTGATTCTTCCAGCCATGTTTCCTTCCAGTTATGGAACAGCTTCAAAAAGTACTGACTTGCATCCTTGAAATTCAAAGCAAGTAGTGCAAGACCAACAGCCAGTAAATAAGATAACACATTTCCCATTCTCTTTTCAAAGCTGTGAAAACACAGTTCATGCCGAGTGCCACCTTCACAGTACATACTTAAATGATACTTACATCTTTTGGTCTTAAAGGTGGAAAGGTCTCTTCTTGGAAGTGGGGCTGTCATTCAGGTTTTGTTTAAGGATGAAGGGGCAGGTGGGAAATCAAGAAAGAAACAGACCTCCTAAATGTTCAAGTTATTTTCAACAACAGTGCTGCAATTTTGTTTTTCATTACAGGTCACTTTAAAGGTTTTGGAAGAGTTTTTGCTAGATAATATATTCTCATGTAAAAGATATAACAGACATTTGAAATGTGAAGTGGTTTTATCTTCAGAATCAAATGCAAGGTTTGCTGCTGTCAAATTCCCCGTGCTTGTGTCACATACAAAACACCTCTTAATGCTGTAATAACTGATACAGCTCTCAGTCTGCAAACAGCTTGCTTTTTGAGAGATTAATTTCTCCAAAGCTTTCATAGCCAGAGCCTCAGTAAAAGGAGGAAAAGAGGTATCACTAAATCAGAGAATGTTAGGAATTGGAAGGGACCTTGAAAGACCATCTAGTCCAATCCCCCCACCACAGCAGGATCACCTAGTTCCAGTTGCACAGGAACATATCCAGACTGGTTTTAAACATCTCCAGAGAAGGAGACTCCACAAGTCCCCTGGGCAGCAAATTTCAGTACTCTGTCACCCTCACTGTTAAGAAGCTTCTTCTCATATTGATGTGGAACCTTCTATGTGCCAGCTGACACCCATTGCCCCCTGTCATTGGATGCCACTGAAAAAAGCCTGGCTCCACTCTCCTCACACCCACCCTTCACATATTTAGAAACCTTCATGAGGTCACCTCTCAGTTTCTTCTTCTCCAACCTAAAGAGACCCGGCCTTTCCTCCCATAAGGAAGATCTTCAACTTCCTTCATCACCTTTGTGGCTCTGTGCTGGACTCTCTTCAGCAGTTCTGTGTCCTTCTGAAACTGAAAGACCCAGAACTGGACACAATATTCCAGATGCGGTCTCACCAGGGTAGAGTAGAAGGGAACAGGAACCTCTCTTGTTCTGCTAACCCCACCTTCTGATCCACCCCAGGATGCCATTGGCCTTGGCCACAAGGGCACATTGCTGGCTCATGGTCATCCTATACTGGTACCTGAGGGTGTTCATGCCCAGATGCCAGACTCCACACTTGCCCTTGTTATACTTCATTCAATTTCTCCCTGCTCAGCTCTCCAGCCTGCCCAGGTCCTGCTGAATGACAGCACAGCCTGCTGGGGTATCAGCCACTCCCACCTTTGTGTCATCAGCAAACTTCCTGACACTTCACTCTAATCTCTCATCCAAGATATCAATGAAGAGATTGAATAGTACTGGTCCCAGTACCAACCTTTGGAGGACTTCACTAGATACAAGCTTCCAGTCAGACTCTGTCCCATTGACCACTGCTCTCTGGCTTCTATCCTGCAGCCAGTTCACAATCCACCTCACTACCTGATCATCTAGACCACACTGACTTTTTCAAGAAACATAGTTTTACTTTCTCCTCAGGTAAGGTTCTGGGACAGTGAAAAAAATTACCAGCAAAAGGCTACAAGAAGTGAGCACTGGGTGCTCAGAAAAGCCCTGTGACCTCTGATTAATTGAATAGTCCCACACTAGTTGCCACCTCAGTGGCTGTCAGTGCCATGTAAATATTTCCACTTCCAAACTTGGACAAAGGTCCCAAAGTTTCGTGCTGCCCACATAACCAGTCTTTCCACTCTAAAAATTGCAGAAGTATTTTCCCAAATTTGCTTCCTGGGCCACTGAAAAGGATAATTTCAAACCAGTTTTCGTTGCCCATTATCTAATGTTGGTTAGAGGTGCATTTGGGTTCCCAGAAATGCAGAAGGTGCAGAAGGTGCTGGGACACTCTTTCTCCTGCTGCCAGCAGGAGAGGCAAGCAGACATGACAATGCCTGTTTCTTCAATGCCTGTGGTGGGGTGTCACCTCAGAAATACTTTACGTTTCCCTCACAGAGTCAAATTTCAGCTTCCCCATACCCCCAACAATGGTCATCACCCTCATTACCTGTAGCAAAATGCAAAAACTGGAATAGGGCTGTAAGTGTCTTTGCTCCCAGAGACTGCCTTCTGCATCCAGCTCTTTGTTTGAGGTGTGCACAGCAGCCAAAAAAGTCGTTAACTCATTACCCCAGATGTAGATAACTATGTGACTATGACACTTTGTATTGTTATGACAGTGACTGATTTACAACCTTGTCAAAGCTGACTCTTATAACAAGCAGAAGCAGTACTTAGCTTAAGGATGGGCAGGGCTGTCCCCAGCCAGAAGCAGGACCAGCAGCAGCATTGCAGGCAACCTGGTTTCTCCCTCGGAAATTCAGTAAAACCTGGGCAGTTCTCTCTCCACCCTCATTTAAGGGCAGAAATGTTGTGAAGGTTGTGTTCCAGCACACTCACAGTTCAAACTCTGCAGTTTCTTGGAGCGGCAGCGACCGGCTATGTCATCCCTGGGGAAAAAGGCACTTTTCAGCAAGAAAACAGCCAAACAGCGTCTTCAATTTCATGTTATATTATAGTTAATACTGTATTTATTAACTAATTGATTAGTGATCACAAAACATTTATAAACTAATTATTCACTCCATTCAAATATCTGTAAAAATTAAAGGACTGTTCAAATACTTGTAAATTACACAGAATCACAGAATGTTAGAGGTTGGAAGGGACCTCAAAAGATCATCTAAGTCCAACGTCCCCTGCTGGAGCAGGGCAAGCCTACAGTACTGTCTCAAGATATCGTACATGGGGCTTGAACCCATGACCCCAGGAATTCAAAGTCCCAACTCTACCAACTGAGTCAACCAGGTGCCCCAAACTGATTATTCAAGACATACTCAATAGCAACTACGATACTGTAAATCAAGCGATGGCAGCAAATGATTCATGGTCAGGTCAAGAGCCCCCCTGACACTGCAGTGAACAGGAGTTCCACTCCCTCCCCCAAAAGGTAGCAGAAGCCAGGCAAGATCAGGCAGTGCCCAGCAGCTGCCTGTCACAAGCCTTTCTCCTTGGCATCAGTCAGGGGGGACCTCAGGAGAGTGGGAGCAGCTGTGTGTTCATCCCCAAGAAGTCAGGTCCCAGGAGTTGCTCTGGCACAGTTGCAAGTCTACAGGTAGTAGATTCCTGAAAGGAGGTTGTAGCGAGGCAGAGGTCAATCTGTTCAGTCAAGTAAGAAGTAATAGAACAAGGGGAAATGGTCCTAAATTGAATCAAGGGACATTTAGATTACACATTAGGAAACGATTCTTTACTGAAAGGGTTATCAGACATTGGATGGCTTGCCTAGGAAGGTGGTGGAGTCCCCATCCCTGGAGGGATTTAAGAGTGGTGTAGACGTGGTACTGAAAGATATGGTTTAATCAAGGGCTTGTCACTGTTAGACTAACCATTGGACTTGATCTTAGAGGTCTTCTCCAATCTCGGTGATTCTGTGATTCCTTCCAGTTCTTGCTTCTGACAGTGGCCACAGACCAGTGCCAAGAGATAGTCTTTTTGCCCTAGCCTGCAGTCACCTCCCCGACGGGGTAGAGGCTGGTGAGGGACAGGGTGGTTACAGTGTCACCTGCTCACTGGACCAGGATGAAGCCATCTGTACAGTCAGGACCTATGTCAGAGACCCACAGGGTGAGACATGGTCTTCAGCAAGTGTGAAGAAGAGTTCATCAACAGGGAGTTGGGTTCTGAGTGCAGCTCTACTGTACCTGCAGGTCTTGCTTCAGCTCAGCCCACTACCTGGTTTCCTGCAGGCAGTTTCCATAGCGAGCAAAACAGCTTCAGCTTGGAGAAAATTACCTTATTGGAAATTAAAATAAAAATGGAGTTACTAATTCATATGGTATGAAACTAAGACAAACATTAAAACAATGTCTTTCATCTTGTGCCCTGAATGTCCTACCCAGCCCAGGCTCTCCGTTTGGGCATCGTAGGGTGTGTAAACATGCACCAGGTCAGGGGCAACACACAGGGACTTCTCTCTAATACTTCCTTTCCTCACATTCACCTGGATTTTCTGCTCCTCCTTGAGCATATTTTCCTTTGGTGTTTCCAGAAGGACCAATCAGGGCAGCAGGGGGCCACTTGGACTACATAAAGGCTTAATGAATCACATGAACCTAGAGCTGGAGCTATGGAGCTCAGCCAGTGTATTCCAGCAGCTGTATATAAGTACAAGAAAAAGATCTCAGAAGAATAACAAATAGTAAAATGTTGATTCTTCCTGAGTAGCAATAACACTGAAAAGAAATTGTGGTTGTAGTGACTTAAGCCTGGCCAGCAACTCAGTCTTGAACAGGAGGATAGAAGTGAGAAAATCTGTAGTTAAGATAAAGACAGACAATTAAAGCCATTTATGCAAGCAAAGAAACATAATGAATTGATTCTCTGCTTCCCACTGGCAAGCAGGAGTTCAGCCATTCCCAAGAGAGCAGGGCTCCATCATGTGTAAGGGATAAGACAAACACTGAATGTCCCCTTCATCCTTCTTTCCCCAGTGATGTGGCACAGTATGGGATATACCTTTTGTCATACCTTTTGTGTATGGGATATACTTTGTGTCCCCTCTCAACTTCTTGTGCTCCCCAGCCTACTCGCTAGCAGGGTGAGGTGAAAAGCAGAAAAGTATAATATTTATCTCTTGTTGGAAGGAAGAAATGGAACCTATGAATAACAAGCTCATGAACAGCTCTTTAAGGATAATAGCTAATAAATTGAATTAAAGGGAAAGAATCTACTGACTGGCTGGTAACACCTGACTTCTGCAGAGGAAGATGTTCTAGCCTGGGTAACTAGGATAGTTATGAACACCAGTTTTATGTTATTTCAAAGTGTCTTCTATAAGCATCATACAAGCACAAGTAGTTCATCCTGCTGTGGAGGGGGATTGGACTAGATGATCTTTCGAGGTCTCTTCCAATCCCTAATGATTCTATGATTCCCATTCCATCAGACAGATATTGACAAGTACTGGCTGCCTAACGTAGCTTTAACTGTTTTCTGTTATCAGGTATTTAACTGAGGAGGAAAAGACTCAATACTTAGCTTATGGCCATGACAGAACTTATGGGAAAGATGAAAATAACGAATACAAGTTGTGCAAATACAAGGACGTCTCAGGGTCCAAGCAAGAGAAACTTTGCTTCCCTCACACTATTAAATATGATCAGAATGCCCTGATCATTGATATATTTATGCACAAGTTGTTCAGTGTGTATATAAGTCTGTATAGATAGAAGTATATGTATTTGCAAATGATAGTTGAGTTAGAAGAAAAAAGAAATTCATTTAAGTCCAAATGTTTCCCACATGCAATCTGGTGAAGTATAATTTGTTATCATCAAGCTATATCTGCAACTGCGGGAGTTGCAGATACTTTCAAGTCTTTCACCAAAACATTACAGAAATTAATAGTCCTTGAATAGGAAAGGAGGAGTAGGTAAAAGTGAGTTTAAAGCAGTACTTGGCAAACAGAAGAGCTCCCTCAATTAGAGATGTCAAAAATCTAAGTCTGTAATAGCTAGACTTGTAACTTTATGGGGAAGTGTTATCAAATGACTAAGTAATTGAAAAATACAAACTTACTGTATTCCTTTTCTGAATGTTGGCTGCTATTTTCCCATTAAGATCCTTAGTACAGGATGGAAAATTTGTAGTGTGCCATCACTGTGGGAAGGCTATGCTTTGAGTTGCCTCCACATTGTATCTGTATTAGAAGAGACTCCATCAGTGACTGAGCTTGTGGGAACCCGCGCACACAAGAGAAGCAGCCACTACTGTGCTCTTAGGGATAAAATTGTATAAGGCAAGTCACCCTGTGTTACCTGCTATGTCAAAATGTCAGTCTGTGCAGTCTGTCAGCTACAAGACCTGTTAACCTCCTAACAGCGCAGGTTGTCCAAGCCTCTCAGCAATACAGCTGTTACATTTGGCCTTGTCTCTTGTTATGAACTGTCACTAACATCTGCTGTAGAGCAAAGTTGTATGTTGATGGTTGTGTAACTGCGTCCTGGCTACTGCAGGACTGCAGTGCGGATTTTCATTCTAGCAGTGGGCAAGAACAAGTTAGTGGATGGGCTGTAGCGCTGGGTGTTGCCACAGCTGTCTCCAGAGCCAGCAGGCTGCACTAGCATCATTCTCACCAGGTAGCTGTGCAGGGCTGTGACCTGTGCCATGCGCTGTGTCTTGGAGTCTCACTGCCTACACTTGTATTGGGGAAAAGTTCTTGAATGTGAGGGTGGTGGATCACTGGAACAGGTTGCCTAGAGAAGTGGTGGAGGCCCAAACATCCCTGCAAAGGATGTTTCAAGATCAGCTTGCTTGCTGGGGCTCTAAGCAATATGTTCTAGTTAGAGATGTCCCTGCTTGTTGTAGGGAGGTTGGACTAGATGACCTTTGGAGGCCCCTTTCAACCCAATACATTCTATGATTATTATTTATGTTCAAATTGTCCTGTCTCCCAGGTTTGGGCTGTTACTATTAGTTTAGACCCCTGTGCTGTGAAGCAAATAGAGCTTAGAAGATACACTAGAAGCTAACAGTGACTTAGGTAGTCAGTAAGTACTTCCCTGCAATGGACCTGCACAAAACTTAACAGCCAACTAGTGCTGCAACGTCTGTGCTGATCAAGCATGCCACTTCCAGTCAGCACTATTAGCCTTGTAGGTGAGAGAAACCAATAGGGAGAGATTGAGCAAGGCTGAGTGAAACTAGAATGCTTTTCAAAAGTCTGAGTATTACAGACTTCTGGCTTACAAAGATCTCTTTAACAGTGTGTGTTCAGATCTACTTTGTCTGCACATGCCTTTCTTTTGTAAAAAGTCTAAAGTCAGAATGATAAGGTTGGAGGAACCCGAGTATGGTTGGCACAGGCTGGAAAGCATTGAGTCAAAACCTTTCTCCTAGAGCATGGCAAAAGTGAGTCTTGCCTATTTGACACAATGAGTCCCTAGCATCCTAGAAGTTCAAACATGATAAACCTGACCAAAAATCCCATGTAAATCAGGATTTTTTACAACATAGCCAAACTTTCAGGATTAGTAGATATTACGTGACAAACACAATCTGAGGCAGAACTTGCCTCTGTCTGATTCTGAAGGAGTTTCTTTTCAGAAAACAGATGTACTCTTATCTGCACTATAACCAATGGAAACAAACCAAAAAGCTTTCACCCATATAATGCCTATTTCAGATATAGTAAAAGCATAAATGTTGTTTCTATAACCTGCTTTCTCAGGACCTCCCTCTAGTTTTCTGCATACAAAGGAGGTGGTAGAGATACCACCCCTGGAAGTATTCAAAAAACAGTTTGATCTGGCACTTGAAAAAATGGTCTAGTGGGCGTAGTTGCATTGGGCTGATAGCTAGACTAGATGATCTTGAAGGTGTCTTCTAACCTAAATGATCCTATGATTTTATGACAATATTCATACTCTCAGGCTTAGGAAAATCATTACTATTTTGCATATAAATATGTTTCTCAAGTCAGTTTGCTGGCCATAGGGATCCTGCTGTCCACTAGGATCCCCAGGTCCCTTTTTCCCACACTGCTTTCCAACAGGTCAGTCCCCAACCTCTACTGGTACCTGGGGTTGTTCTTGCCCAGATGCCAGACTCTACACTTACCCTTGTTATACTTCACTAAATTGCTCCCTGCCCAGCCCTCCAGCCTGTCCAGGTCTTGCTGAATGGCAGCACCATCTGTCTATAAATATGTGGGGGGTGGGTGTCAGGAGGATGGAGCCAGGCTCTTCTCAGGGTCATCTGATGATAGGACAAGGGGCAATGGGTGTCAGCTGGAACATAGGAGGTTCCACACAAATATCAGAAGGAACTTCTTCACAGTGAGGGTGACAGAGCACTGGAACTGGCTGCCCAGGGGGGTTGTGAAGTCTCCTTCCATGGAGATGTTTAAAACCTACCTGGACATGTTCCTGTGCAACTTGGTCTAGGTGATTCTGCTGTGGCAGGGGGATTGGGCTAGATGATCTTTCAAGGTTCCTTCCAATCCCTAATGATTTTATGTGCCTCCAAGCCAGTCTTCCATTGCCAGATTGCTGATCCTTATGGACCATGAACACGGAAAAAACCTCTCCATTTCAGCAAACAATGGGTCACAGGTGAAACCTCATATCTGCTGATCTTCAGGGTTCCAAAACTCCCATTTTCTCTCCATTCACAATGCTGAAACAAGGGAGAGACTGAACAGGTTGCCATAGTAACTCCTCCATCCCTCAGGCCAAGAAACACTTCAGATTGAAACTACAACAGCTTCCTAGGGACACAGCGAAGAACTCACCTCGAAATTGTTGTGCCTAAGTACCCCAAAAATACTAAGTCACTCACTTCATTGGTGTGAAAAAAATGCCCCTTGCAGCAGAGGATAAAAAGAGAGATTCAAACCATGCTGAGTAGCCAGCACGTACCTCCCCGCTGCTTGGTGACTGCACTGAGAAGCTGACGAAAGGACTGCTGGAAACACTGAGAGTCTACAAAGCAAAGAAGATGAGGGGAAGTTGGACCACTCAAGACTGCTACTGGACCCCTGGAGTGGTGATCTGAAATTTTTATTTTCCCTTTTCATCCCTTTTCTCCTTTTCCCTCTCCTCTTCTCTACTTTTTGAGTTTGGAATCTACTAACTTTAATAAACTCAATTTTCGTGCAGACCTGTGGTGTAAGTCTCCCTTAATTCCATCTGAGTGAACCCACAAACCTGAGTATCTGACTTTCCTTCCTCTGATTGATCGGAACATGACAACAACGAATATTTGAGTTCAGGAAAAAAAAAATGGCGGTGACATAATAACATTTTTAGGTGAAATGCTCAGATATTATTCACCAAATGGATTTCTCAGTCCTCCTGTCACTTGGGTTGCAGTCAATCAGACTCTACCTTCTTTCAAACATATTTAGGATCAGTACATCAGCTCTGTGAAGCAGTTGAAATAGTCATTCTGTCAAATACATCTATCACCCTGTCTTCACAGCATTTCTCTGTGGGCCAAAGCAGTCTCACCAAGACTCCTTTTATTATTTTTACTACCTTAACACAATCCCCCCAAGTAAAACCCATGTACCCAGTCAGAGTCTTGTTTCTTAAATGTTTATTGCTGTTAGGCTTAGCTATTTCAACCCCCACCCAAAAACATATCCCAGTAGCTATCTTGCCATTAAGACAGATATGTAAAGGTACAGATGTTATTCTTGAACACGTAGAAGACCTGGACATCTCTTTCTGCCTGTTTTGCATTTAACTAAGTTAGATGATCTACTGCAAAACGTGCATGCAGAAGTGGCAGGTAGTTAATCACAGCATCATAGACTCATTAGGGATTGGAAGGGACCTTGAAAGTTCATCTAGTCCAATCCCCCTGCCACAGCAGGATCATCTAGAGCAAGTCACACAGTAACATATCCAGGTGGGTTTTAAAAGTGGTGGGCTACTTTCTCTGAAAATGTACAAGAGAGAGAGAAACGGGACCTCTATCTGCTATTGCAGTGCTAATGGTAAAGGCAGGACAAATATATTATCACAGAATCACGGAATGTTAGGAACTAAGACAGAATCTGGAGTAAAGGACCTCCCCTGAACAGAAGAGGGCATGGCAGAAAGAAATGAAAGGGCGTCCCTAAACACAAAAGTTGGTACATACCTCTTGGGAAGTTTTCAAAGGATGGAAACCTGCCCTGCAGTGAGGGTCCTGCCACAATAAGAAACACAATCACACCAAACCAACTAGCTAAACAAAGGAGAAGAGTTACCCTATGCACAACAGGGTTGAAGACTTGGCTCACAGCAGAGTCAGACTTGGTGCATACCGCACGTGGCCACAACACTTTATCCAAAGTAAATGGGGGCCATGTAAATACAGGGGCTGATAAACAATATCTACCAAGGACCCAGGGGATAGTCACATTGTCTGGAGACCAAGAATACATTTTATCCTTAAGTATGAGGACAACCTGCCAGCTGCCAGAGCCTCGCCTCATTTCAATAATGGTTCTACACCTGGAGTCACAAACACACAGCCCTTTACAGAAAAACTTGTTCAGAGTGTAAAGACACTGGAAGTAAGAGGATACTAGCAGAGGAAATTGAAACAAAAACGGTTGTGATTGTAGGGAGGAGGGCGCAGACAGCATCTTAGCATAATTTCTACTGATGCTGCTGGGAGAAGTTTCCTCAAGACTTGGCCAAACCAGGGCACAGCCTGGTTCTGTCCTTGCCTGAATGTGCACTGTTGGGTGGTCACCAAACCAGGAGGAGAGGAGGAAACTGCTGACAACCCATAGAAGGTAATGTTGATACTGCAGTGATAAAAGAAGAGTGTGGAGTTTTAGGATTGATAATATAATTCATTAGTGTAACCAGCTTAGATTCAACATACCTAAGTCAGACCACCAGACTGCGGTGTGAAACTTAAGGGGTTCACTGACCTAATCTGAAAGGCTTCACAGGGAGGGAAATGTGATATTTCTTGTTAGTAAAACTTGCTCTGTAGTCTGATGTGTGGTTTCTGTGGACCTGCTGCCAAAGTCAGGCTCTCAAAAGCGCTTATGCATTACTGACAAGTAGTTTTTGATCCTGATGATTTAAGTGCCTACAATCCATATTTTAAGTGACTTGAGCCAGAGACAGGGAGATATTTTGGAACCCAGATTTATAAAGTAGTTCAGTAGTGGGATTATCAAAACTGTTCCTAAATGCTTCCAAATCCGCATTTTTGAGAAATATATTTGTCATCGTCCTTAAGTTTTTAGTTTTCAAAAATCCAAGGGTTCCTGAGAGAGGAAGAGGTTATTTGAACAGAATTTCAAAGCACTGAAAAGGAATGCA
Source organism: Rhinopomastus cyanomelas (assembly GCA_013400115.1). Lineage (NCBI taxonomy): Eukaryota > Metazoa > Chordata > Aves > Bucerotiformes > Rhinopomastidae > Rhinopomastus > Rhinopomastus cyanomelas. Next base: position 1,315,344 of record VXBP01004734.1, read on the forward strand.
CATTTCCTCAGAAACAGCAGATTTCAAAAGGGGAGAGGAAAGGAGGTTTGTTTTTTTACAAAAATATGAAAACTTTTCATGCAAAATATAAAGAAATCTCTTTGAAACAGATAATCCAGTCTCTGCTACTTAGTTCTTTGCCCATGGACTCAAGGCTAAAAATTACAGACACAGCTAGGCAGGGAGAAATGGCCCCTGATTGCTGGGTAGCCAAGGAGGCAGGATGGCCTCCAAAACAGGCAGTGTGTGACCATGGCATGTTATCACCCAGACCAGTCACACTCCAAACATCTCCACAGCTCCTTAAGCTGTGATACATGCTGCTTCTCCATGAGAGTGTAACAGCCTGGCCACGGTCTGGCTGTCTTAGCCTGGGGTCTTCCGGCAGCAGGAGCCTCCTGCGCCATTTAATGTTCCCTACAGTGAATGATTCACCAGCACTTCCACATGCAAGAGTTGGACACAACTTCTGTTCCCTTCTCTAGGTTTGTGACATTTGGAAGTCCCAGTATTCTCTGCTAGAAGCAACTCTTTGAAATGCTTGCACATGTATTAATGGAAATACCTATCAGTTATGACTGGAAAAAGTGGTGTGATGAGTGGCAGAGGAGCCAGAAAAAACATGCCCACATATTTTTAGACACCCTGTGATTAATTGCCAACCAAGTCCTTGTTTACAGTGCCATATTGACATGGACCAGCCATATGGAATAGGGATATTTTTACTGATAAACACTCTGCTTTCTTCAAAGAGTTGGATTCTTTCAAAATAACACTTTCCACATACCTCACTCCAAACAACATTCAAGTGCAAAGGAGACAGCTAGCCCAGTGCAACATCTCTGCTTCTCACAGTTCATGAGGGCTGGCTATGGACATGTGTTGTCATCTCCTGCCAGGAAAAACAGGTTGGAAGAGACCTCCAAGATCATCAAGTATAACCGTCAACCCAATGACACCATGTCCACTAAATTATGTTTCCAAGTGTCACATCTACACAATTTTTTAACATCTCCAGGGACAGTGACTCCACCACTTCCCTAGGCAGACCTCTCCAATTTCTGATCACTCTGCCAGTGAAGTAATGTTTCCTGATGCCTGATCTCTATACCTTGGCTGTTGCTAGCTGGTTGGCTCAGACCATGACAGAAACCCATGAGGCAGCAAAATGAGAGAAGTGCATGGAGTTGCCTCTGGAGCACTCGGGTAGTCCAGATTCCCTTTTGCTGTTTTAACCATGCTGTAACTTCCACACCAAATCTTATCACTCACGATCACAGGCCGTATTTCAAATGTTTTAAACAGTTTCCTCACAGAGGAGTTTTCTCCCCACTTTGCCAAGATGAAAATCACAAGGCAAATCTTCGTTCTCATTCTGAGCAGGCTGCCACCTGACCCCGTTGAAAATTTAACAGGTTTTAAATACAGTTATGCCAAACTGCATAATGGAGGGGACATTGTCAGACATTGCCATAGAAATGAGGAAAGAAAGAAAAAAATTATTACAATGAAAGAAGACAGATGCCACCAGGGGCATGAGAGGTCATGGAACCCCATCCCTTCTCTTGAAAAGAATGAAGTGACCTTATCCCTCAGAGGTTTCAAGTAACTCAGAGAAACGCAGAACAAACATCTAAAAATCTTTGAAATGCAAGAAGTGAGTTTCTCTTTTCAGCATAGAGATCAACACTGCAAATATTCCCAGATCCAGCTGTCTCAAGTTAAGCTTCTCAGTCCAGAATAGGGTTGCCTCTCAGAACACTTGCCCTGACTTATCTGCTTGATCCACAGCCACTTCCTTTGGTTTCAATGGGTTTCAAAGGTATTTTTGTTGTCCAGAAGAGCAGATCAAATTCCTGTGAGCTGGCTACATATGGAGATGAAGAGACCCTTCTCTAGTCAGCAAGCAGTAACTTTTATGTTGGCCATGAAGTTTCTGCAATAGTTCCTCCTGAAGCATTTGCTACAAGCTGAATATTTAACACAGAAAATTGTTTTTACGCTGTTCTTCAGGTAACTTTGGGAGCCAGAAAGCACATCACCACCCCTTTGAATTGAGGACCGTAAACTCAATTCCCTCTCTGACATGCCTGTAAACCAATGCACACAGTATGGGCAATAAACAGGAAGAACTGGAGATTCTGTGTGTGGTTGAAGGACCATGATCTCACTGCAATCATCAAGATACAGTGGTGTGACTCATAGAATCACAGAATCATTGGGGAATGGAAGGAACCTCGAAAGATCATCTAGTCCAATCCCCCTGCCACAGCAGGATCTCTTCACTGGAGAAGTTATAGAATCAGTATCACTCAGGGTTGGAAGGGCCGACAGGATCATCCAGTTCCAACCCCCCTACCATGGGCAGGGACACCCCATCCTAGACCAGGCTGGCCAGAGCCCCATCCAGCCTAGCCATAAACACCTCCAAGGATGGGGACTCCACCGTCCTGGGCAACCCATTCCAGGCTCTCACCACTCTCATGGTGAAGAACTTCCTTCTCACATCCACTCTAAATCTACCCATCTCCAGCTTTGCTCCGTTCCCCCTAGTCCTGTCACTACCTGACATCTTAAAAAGCCCCTCCCCAGCCTTTTTGTAGGCCCCTCTCAGATACTGGAAGGCCACAATAAGATCACCTGGGAGCCTCTTCTTCTCCAGACTCAGCAGCCCCAATTCCCTCAGTCTACCCTTATAGGAGAGGTGCTCCAGCCCTCTGATCATCCTCATCGCCCTCCTCTGCACTCGCTCCAGCATCTCCACATCCCTCTTGTAATAAGGGCTCCAGAACCGGACGCAGTGCTCCAGGTGGGGTCTCACCAGAGTGGAGTAGAGGGGGAGAATCACCTCCCTCGATCTGCTGGCCACACTTCTCCTGATGCAGCCCAGGACCCGGTTTGCCTTCTTGGCCGCAAGTGCACACTGCTGGCTCATGTTGAGCCTTTTCATCCACAAGCACCCCCAAGTCCCTCTCCTTGGGGCTACTCTCCAGCCAGTCACTTCCCAGCCTGTATTTGTGCTTAGGATTGCCTCAACCCAGATGCAGGACCTTACACTTGGTCTTGTTGAACTCCATCAGGTTGGCTTGTGTCCACCTCTCCAGCCTGTCCAGGTCCCTCTGGATGACATCCCTCCAGTGTGTCTGCTGCACCACACAGCTTGGTGTCGTCAGCAAACTTGCTGAGGGTGCACTCAGTGCCTTTGTCCATGTCACCGACAAAAATGTTGAACAAGACTGGTCCCAGGACCGATCCCTGAGGGACACCACTTGTCACTGGTCTCCACTTGGACATGGATCCATCGACAGCCACTCTCTGGGTGCGGTCATCAAGCCAGTTCTTTACCCATCTAGTGGTCCACCCATCAAAGCCATGTTCCACCAGCTTGGAGACCAGAATGTGATGTGGGACAGTGTCAAAGGCTTTGCTCAGGTCCAGGTAAATGACATCAGTCGCTCACCCCTCATCTATTAATGTTGTGACCTGTTCATAGAAGACCACCAGGTTTGTCAGGCAGGACTTGCCCTTGGTGAAGCCATGTTGATTGTACCCAAGCACCTCTTCACTATTCTCCTGTCTCAGTAGTGCTTTCAGGAGGATCTGCTCCATGATCTTACCAGGCACAGAGGTGAGACTGACTGGCTAGTAGTTCCCTGGCTCCTGCTTCCTACCCTTTTTGAAAATAGGAATTGTTTCCCCTTTTCCAGTCAGTGGGGACTTCACTAGACCACCATGAACTTCTGTGACTGGAGTGTTGGAATGAAGGGGCATCAGCTCTTTAAGAAGGACAGAAAAGGAAGATGAGGAGAGGCATGTTGCATGTACAGAAACATCTGGGTTTGCCCTTAAGATGGCATGAGGTGAGCTGCAGGAGGACTAATCCTCTGAAAAATGGATTCTGTGACTCCTATGACAGAGAATACCAGCAGGAAATACAAAAGAGTGATATGATTAGCTAGTCTGTCCTCTCCGCTAATGCAAAGGCAGTGAAGTCACCTCCTATTTCAACAGAACCATCCAGAACACTGAGTGATGGATCAAAATGCAAAAAAATAAGTGAGATTAAAACACAAAAGCAGCAGAGGCACCCTTGGCACATTCCCCTTCCACTGCAATTAAGATTCAATAAGTAGATATCGCGGCAGCACTGGGTGCCTGGCTTTCAAGTAAGCCATGAAGAGAAGAAGGGGTTCAGCAGTCACTCCTTACCTCCATTTCTAGTCTCTTGCCATTTTCCAGTTGTTAGATTCCATACACTACCACACTCCAGAAAAATATTAGGCTTTTCCAAACCTAACTTGAAAATTAAAACAAAACTGAATGACGCTAAGAAATTTTAAGTACTTCTGCTCTCAGTGCATTTCTCACGGGCGGGTTTGACTGCCTTAAGCACTGTGCACATGAATTCTGGCTACGGGATTTAATAAATGCCCCACAAATTGGTTTCAGTTTACTTGTCTTTCTCCTAAAGGATTGTGCTGTCACTGCCTTCAGCTGAAAAGGATTTCAGCAATTCCAGCACAGAGCTAAATCTAAAGCTGCGTTCTGCTGATAGCAGAAGATCTGTAGTCCTCCTCGTGCTCACCTGCAACTTCAGATGTACGTCACCTGCTCCCAGATAAGTACACAGCAGAGCCCTTCTTTTTGCTGTCAAAGACTGCTTTTGAGGGAAAATGGTCATCTGGTAACACTACAGCATACATTTCATTTGTTACAATAGCCTTCCACTTTACCTTCACTTTTCTTTAAATGCCAGAGAGGGGCTGGGGAGGGAATTGGATACAGGATGGCAATGACCTAAACATCTCAGGTTGGTACGTTTGGTTTGGGTTGTTTTTCTGTTGTTTTGGTCTTTTAAAAAAAGTGCTTCTGTCTTTCAATTCCACAAGGCTCTTCTTGTCCACAATTCCCTTTCTACCTTAACTTTAGAGTGTTTCAAAACTTCAGCCAAACCCCAAACAACTAGAAAAGTACAAAGAGGCAAAATTTGATTTAAGGATATGAATTGACTAAAGCCGGTACTTCAACCTGAAACAGAGTTTTACTTACGATTTAATCCTGAATTGCATGGAGTGGGTATATCTTCCTTCCAAAATGAGAGTTAAGAGGAACCATAATAAAATAAAGGAAGCAGATTCAAAAAAATCAAAGCAAAGAAAATGGCTTTGGTTTAGGAAACCTCCGAGTCACAGAATCACAGAACAGTAGGGATTGGAAGGGACCTTGAAAGATCATCTAGTCCAATGCTCCCACCACAAGGTCAAGTTGCAGAGGAACATATCCAGGCAGGTTTTAAATGTCTGCAGAGAAGGAGACTCCACAACCCCTCTGGGCAGCCCGCTCCAGTGCTCTGGTTTGGGTCACCAGCAAACTTGCTGACAGTGCACTCTAATCCCTCATCCAAGTCATTAATGAATAGATTTGAATAGGACTGGTCCCAGTACCGACCCTTGTGGGACTCCACTAGATACAAGCCTCCAACTAGACTCTGTTCCATTGATTGTCTAGCTTCTAACCTGCAGCCAGTTCATAATCCACCTCACTACACTATTGTTCAGACCATGTTACCTCAGTTTGGCTGTGACAATGCTGTGGGAGACTGTGTCAAGTCATAGAATCATTAGGGATCGGAAGGGACCTCAAAAGATCATCTAGTCCAATCCCCCTGCCACAGCAGGATCACCTAGACCAAGTCACACAGGAACAATGCTCAGAGGTTACAAGCATTTAGGAAAGGTACGTACATGTTCCACTCTTCTCTATGCATTGGCATTTGGCCACTATAAAATGAGGGATACTGGCTGAAGCACATGGCCCAAGAGTGTAGCCTGTCCAAGCCATGGGCAGCCAGTTTTTCCTCACTGAGAAATCCTACCAGACTGCTATCATGTCAGTGCCTTTAAGCTGAATCTGACATCTCTTCCTTGCCTGAGAGATTTTCAGACGTTTGAGATTTTTCAGATGCACAAGAACACTGGGCAATCAAAACTACAGAATCAAAACATTCAGTTGTACTTTCACAATTATACAGCCAGACTGAACTGTGAAAGGTCAAAACCTGTCTGCAGAGTATAACAAATGGTAACGCCTGATTTTTCAGGGAAATCTACTGAGAAAGTTCTTGCCCTCACAAGAGAGAGAACATGGGTGTTCAGCAAAAGAAAGAACCTTTCTTAGTTGAGTGGAAAGCGTTTTGCTGTCTGCCTTTGGCACCAGCACTTTGGTGACATTTGACAGGTAATTTTCACCAGATTTCCAGATTTCCTCAAACCAGTGTCAAACCACTTTAGCTTCTATTTTTTGAAAACACAAGCACAAGTGCTCACAACCATTTCCATTTTTTTTGTCTTCTCACAAGTCACTAGATATAGAGGAAATGGTCTCAAGCTGTGCCAGGGGAGGTTTAGACTGAACATCAGGAAAAGACTCTCCATTCCCCACTCCACTCTCTCAGGGACTGGAACAAGCTGCCCAGGGATGTGGTGGAGTCACCATTCCTGGAGGTGTTCAAAAAACTTGTACATTTGGTAACTGGAAATGTGGTTTAGTGGGCAAGGTGGTGTTGGATTGGTGGCTGGACTTGATGATCTTGGAGGTCTTTTCCAATTTTATGATTTTATGTTTCTATGATTTGAGAGACACTTACCAAAAGTTCTTTAAAAACATCTGTGAAAACTGTGCTAAAAAGGAAACAAAGCCGAGAATTTTCAATCTACAGTGGTGACATCAGTGCTAATTTGGGAGAAGCAATAGATGTATTTTAGGATGGGAAGGCAAAAAATGAATAGCACCATCATCTGCACAAGTTTTCTGATGCTCATAGCATATGCACACCAAATTCTTTCCTCCCAAAATTAAAATTCACAAAGCCACACATCCCTGCCCTTAAACCTTATCTCTAGACAGCGACCAAGAGCTGCCTAAACCCAGACAGCAGAAATGGCTTATGTTTTACTGATTCCCAGATCTACATTTTCTTTAAGCAAAGATCAGTTTAGTCCAGAAAGGAAGCATGAGGGGGAAAATTCTCCACTTTTTGTTCAGAGAGAGATATTTTCTGCCCGTTGTTGGGTAGGCAGCCCACAATCTTCTCCCTCAAGGGAATGAGGAGTACAGTCTTACAGCCTTGCAAGGAGATTCGTGCTCTCAAATCCCCCGAGTACTTTGGAAATATTGCCTACAGGAGCATTAAGCCTGTGCTTTTGAAACTGCTTCTTAAGAGACCTGAACTCTTGCTTCTTAATTTTCACTTGTTTCAAAGCCCCTGGAAAGCCAGCAAACCTAGTTCCCAAGGGATCCCTTGTGTGAGGACAAATTTGCAAAAACAGCCACCTCTGAAAGCATCAAAAAGCAAAGTACTTTTGTACGTTGTACGTGCAATGTACTTCTTGTACATCTACTGACATGTACTCCTGCAGGAGGTGCCCATGGTGCCGTGACCAACTCGGTTTAGGGAGGACTCAGGTGCTCCAGGAGCAAGAGAAGTTGCCTAATATTGAACATCAGACCATCTCATCAATTAACTAATAACTGGACATATTCCTGTGTGACTTCATCTAGGTGATGCTGCTCTGGCAAAGGGATTGGACTGGATGATCTTTCAAGGTCCCTTCCAATCCCTAATGTTCTGCTATTCTGTGACTAGTGGGAGAAAAGCCTTCCATATTTCCCCTTTAGTAGGAGATGCTGAACTCTTGGGAAACTGGTGCTGGCACAGCTGGAAGTTGTCATCCCGTTGGTTTTATACATGGTGTAGCAGCATTCCCTCAGCTAGATGTATTCACTTTCATGCTGAGAGAGCAGCTGTGCCCTGCAGAGCCTGATGTAGCCACTAACAAGCTGAATCCTGGCAGGTGGATCAACAAACAGCTACAGTCCCCAGTGTGGGAGCTTGTCCCATACCAAGCCCCAAAGCCTTGCTGCAAAGCCATGTTAACATGCAGCCCTGCTTCCAAATCCACCTGAGAAGCAGGGATTATCAAGAAAGGCTTCAGTCAGTCTCCACCAAGAGAAAAAGACCCATCCAGGATTAGAGAACTTCTCTGTGCACGACAATCATTACGTGGAGAGAGCAAGCAGTGAGCCTTGCAGCAACAAGTACAGAAAACACTGAACCTAATAAAAACAAGACTAGGAATTTTTGTTATCTTACAGCCCAACAGCAGTCAGACTGAAGAAGGTACTTTTTGATGTTTTGCATGTATGAAGAAAACAAACAAATGTTCAGTAATTACAATGGCTAATGAGCAGGGCTCAATCTTCTAAACACTTGCCAGACCTTCAATCTCAGTCTCTCCTTTGTGTGCTTTATAGCTGTTATTTGTAGAAGAGACACAGTAGATGAAGCCATACGAGTTTGTACTTGAAACATAACATTACCACTCGATAAAGCTGATTTGGAAGGAGTCAATTAAGATTGTTAGAAATCATGCCCCAAAATTAAAGCTATCTGAACATCTTCTGTTACGTGCTTCTCCAATCTGAGGAATTTGGTTGCCTAGGCAACCTGGCCACAACACATCTCAGAGAGTTCAGACCATTTTTGCTGTTTTAAATAAAAATGCTGCCCGTTTAATGCACATACGAACAGACTGCGTGTTTGCAGTGAGAAACCAACAGGCTTGTGCAGGACCAGCAGAGGCTAAGGTGCAGCCTAGAGCCAAAGATCAGTGAACGAAACGTAACAGCACTGAAACAGCCAGTAAAGCCTGATTAGCTGGGTGAGACTGGCAGCTGCATAGAGAGCCCCACATGTATGAAAGTCTCCTGCTGATTTTATCAGAGATGTGTTAGATAATGAAGCAAGTGTAGAAGCAGTGTATGGAGTTAATTCACACTGATTCATTACTGCCAAATTAGAAACTAGCAAAGCAAGTGAATCAAAGGACATTGTCACTTGAAGACCACCAGCTAAAGACACAACTGTGCAGGAGAAGATTTTCCCACAGACTCCTCCAATTCTGGGTGTGCTGTTTTCTTCAGGAGCTAGAATTGCTAGCAAAACGTGTTTTGACTACTACCTTGGCAAAGGCTTCACTGGAAAACACTGTGGCAGTGACTAGTGGAAAACTAGGTGTTCAGTGCAGGGCTCAGTGTCTTCTGTATAGGTGGGTAGGGTAAGTGATAATCTCTCTGAAGATAATATTTCCCAGGCAAAACTTCCCAAAATATGTAGAGCAGCTACAATCTCTTACTATGGGGTTGTAGGAGGATATACAACATTCAATTCTAGCAAACATTTCCAGTCTTGGTCTGAAACAAGAGATTCTCCTACCTATCCCAAAATGACCTTGTCAGAAAGAGGAATAAAACTCTGTGAAAGATGTTTATGATGGGTTGTATCGCTCAGTTGTCTGGATGGTATGTTCAGTGCTGCATTACCAGACAGAAAACACCATGCACCACTTAGTTGCAGTCTTATAATAGATAAATATCAACAGGTTTGCCTTCTGAGGTAGTTGAAGCCGAGGGTCTATAAGACCTCCTCTATAGAAGAGGTCAGACCATAAGTAACTACAATAACTAGTAGGAATTGTATTGATGGGTACTACCTACATTGAAAAAAATGAGCACTGGAATGTTTAAGCTGACAAGGGAGACTCAAACTTTGTGTGAATTGCTGCTTATCAAAGTAGACTCGTGATCTTTACGATGCATTGCTTAGTCAAGTGATGCCAAGCTAAACTCTTCTCAGAAGGCATGTAGCTGTTTAGCCCTTTGAATCTTTACCAAATCCCACATAATTCCTTTGCAAGTGATTCAGAATCATAGAATCATTCAGGTTGGGAAAGACCCTTGAGATCATCAAGTCCAGCCATTAATCCTAGTCTACCACATTCACCAAGGCTTTCCACATGAAGAGAGGAAGAAGTGGTTAGCACTGAGGCAGGAGAAAATCCATAACTGTGTCCAGCATGGATTTTTAAATTGCAAACTCTTCCTTCACACAACCTAAGTTAGCTGTAGGAAGTCTGAGCATCTTAAAAGACACCAAGAGAAGAACGAGGAAGAAACTTCAAAGATTGCACCCCCATGTGAGCATCAATTAAGTGTAAGGAAGACCTCACAAAAGCGGTGACATTCCAGAAGTACCGATACTATTGTTCAGTTACTTCTATCCACTGTCAGATATTTAATACCTGATACCTGGATACCTGCAGGAGTCACACAAGTTTAAGTGGTCAGGCTTAGCTGCAAGCATCACACCAACAATTAAGCCTTTCTCTGGAATCTATACATTGTACCTTGTTTGGATAACCGGGCACCATCAATTCTCTCTCTTCTACAGAAAGCTTGCAAAGCAAATCAATCGGGCTGTACATCTAGAGGACCCTGTCACGATAACAAAAAAAACCCCAGATATCCCCACCACAAACACTGCTGTGTTAAGATACAGGTTGGCTTTGGAACACTGAATTAATTGAACAGATTAATTACCACATGAAAAGAGGAGGAAACGATGTTGACCCCAGCTTTTGGCCCCACAAATACCATTATCTAACCATCTTTATTTTCTGTCTTGTAATTTAAAAGCCTTATTGCTAATAAAACTCATACGACTATAAACGTTCTCCCATCCTACACTGCAGGTGAGCAGCACAGACGCAGGGAATATTAAGAAATGTAGTAGAGCCGACTAATTAGATTATGTCATACACATTGGTTAAATAACGTATGATCTCCAGAGCATAGAGAAGCAGAACCTTCATTTCCAATGTGTAAGGTTTAAATTTTATTCATCCTTTCAATCTGAAAAGAATCCTTCTACAGATTATTTATCAGTTGATCGGGTCTTGCAGGGTGATGTGGGTTCTGGCCTCTGTTTATTTATTCTATTTTGCTATTTAACTCTGGTTTGCAAGGACAAGGCTGTGACAGTTCACAGAGATGCAATTTGTCTATTGAACTTAACTTGGCATCTGTTAGACACACAAAGAAATAAAAGAAACTGCATAAATATTCATCAGCAAAGAAGTCAACTGCGATGCTGGATTTGAAGAATTACATGGTATTTTTGTAATGATAATAGAGATTCATCAGCCCTAATGATATCTCAGTACATTGCCTGACTGATCTTTTACTCATGTGAGTATAATTTATTTTTCCATTTTATGTCCTGCCTATCATTTGTTCCCAAAATATGGACGTAGATTTACATAATTGAATTCTGCTCAGTGGTACTGGACAGCTCAGAGGCTTTTCTTTCAGGTAAAGACAGTGGCATCAGCTCGTTCTTCCCTCCGCATCTCATTTGAATAAAGCTTATAATGTCACAAGTGGAAGACAGCACTGCCTCACAAGGGGGCTACTGGGGGAGGAATTGTGGTGTAGGTATTATCTGGACTCAGCTTTGAGACTAATCACCACCTCTTGAGAATAAAACATGTTTTCAGCCCAGTTTCAAATGCCAGCTTTATTTGTCAACTTTGTTTATCCTTGTAAATGAATCTCCTAATGATTTGTTTTTCTGGAATGCAAATCTGCCAACACACAGAGAAAAACTACCCTGTCTTACAAATAGGCACAGTTCAACTCAATGCTTTATCATAAAGTTATCCCAGCTGGGATTTTTAACACATTTTACAAAGTTAATTATTTTCAGTCAGTATGGTCCTCCGCCCAGCTGACTTTCAATAGGTACCTCAAACACTCAGGGTCTTTTGCATTATACCTGAAACCTCCTGAATGTTGATGGGGGAGGGATATCCTCTTCTAATAGACACAAACTGAGCCCTACAAATATTCTGCAGTGCATAACAAAAATGCCTACAAATCATCTGGCTGCCATTTCAAAGGTGAGCTAAGGGCATGCTTGATTTGCTGAAAGAAGCCAAAGGAAGGAACTCACAACTGCCTCGTTGCATTTTCCTACTCAAAGCATTGCAAAAAGGATGGAACAGATTTTGTTCAGAAGAAAGGTACTCTTCCTTCCCCTTCCAAAAGGAAGGGTTAAAGCACCACTGGTAGAAAAGTTTCTTCAAGACAAGCTGCATGGGCAAGTGCATCACAGAATGGTTTAAGTTGGAATGGACCTCAGAGATCACCTAGTTTCAAGCCCCCTGCCATAGGCAGAAACACTTCTCACTAGACCGGGTTGCCCAGGGACTTCACCAGACTGCCATCATTTCTCAAATACAATGGGTATTTGCTTAGCAGCTACATCCACCAGATCCCTCAGAACCTGTGGGTGGATCCCATCAGCTCCCATGGATTTGTGAAGCTCCAGGTTCTTTATAAGATCACAAACCTGGTCTGCCCCTATCATGGACGGTTCTTCTTTCTTCTAGTCCTAGCCCTTAACCTCCACAACATGGGTGGCTTGTTTAGAGTGCTTTCTGGTGAAGACTGAAGCAAAAAGCTTATTGAGTACCTCAGCCTTCCCCATACCCTAGCTAACCAAGTCACCTGGTTCCATCTGGAGAGGATCCACACTTTCCCTGGTTTTCCTTTTTTCACTTTATATATATAAATATATATATTTATACCTTTAAAAACTCCTTGTTTCCCTCAATGTCCCTGGACACATTTTGGCCCAGATTTCTGTCTGGGCTTTGGCTTCCCCAATCCAATCCCTGTGTGCACAGACAATACCTCTGTACACCCCAATACACCTGTCCTATCTTCTACCCCTTAGGCTTCCAATCCCCTCAGGGCTTTATCCCAAAGATGACAACTGAAACACTGAAAGGTCTACAAAAAGCTGAGCTACAGCTGCAGGCTTACCCTGCTGGGGTCAGGAAACCTCTGACAAACCTAGTCAGATAAATTGTCTGCCTGACTCAGGGCTGGCCTTTCAGGATTTTCCCCCTTTTAGAAAGACAGCCAAGCAGAAGAAAAAGGGTTCAGAAGGGCTGTGGGGTTTTCTCCCTTTCCTGAGAGTTCAGGGGTTTTTGAGTCGCATTGGCACAAAACCCTGAGCCAACCTGCCTGGATACATCTCTGGCCTTGCTTTGAGGTGGGGCTCAATCTCCTTGTGCAGCCTCACCCTTTCTGAAAGGTCACAGAACACAAGTGTTCAGCAACAGCAAAATCCAGTAAGTTTCTGCTTTTGTGATTCAAATCCCCAGTATTTACAGAACAGGTTGAGTGATTTTAGCCTCACTGTAAATTGCTGCTCCTTCTTGCTGAAAAGAAAGGTTTTGATGAGCTGTGTTAGCCTCTGGTCTCTTGGGAGATGCTTTCCCTAGCATCTTCTGCCCAAATTCACTCCTTCAAAACCCATTAGTTATGGTCTCATGGTTTGTCCTTAAGGCACACCCAGCAACACCGGGAATGACAGGGGTCCCTAGAAAATATGATCTCTGGGGGTCCTTCCACCTGCCCTTTGCTGAACTCTGAATGCAGAACTCCTTTCCTTGCTCTGGACTGGATGAAGCGTCTTGCATAATTAATACACAACCTTTTCCCTCCGCTCATTTCAGAAAACATTTTTGCTTGTCGCTTGCTTGGTTAGGAATGACGAAATCAAACAAAGCAGGTCTGGAAGGAACCTCAAGGGATCTTCTCATCCATTATCCCTTCCCTAGAGCCTACAGAGTTAATAACGGAACGACAGGCTTGCAAGCTCCAGCAGCCAGGTTTTGAGTTGGGCTTCTGCTAAAGTACGTTGCTCTTGTCAACATGGGAGAGTCTGCATGTGCTTGCTGATCTGTGCAGAGATTAATTTTAAAGCGTACATTGTGCTCAGATGGCCCCCTGCTACCATTATACGCATCAGTAAGTTTTGTATTATGCAACTACTAGAGCACTTGCGTTCAAAGAAAGGACTTTTTGCTCGTGAAAAAAAGGTAGTTGCTGCGCCGTCATTGGAAGACAAAAGCAACAAAAGATTGGTCCTTGTGCTACATCATCCTCTGCCTATTCTGTTAAAAAATATTTATTATATTGAGGAACACACTGTTGATATTCAGCATGTCTCTCATGTAGCACAGCTGATTCTAATGCATGTCCTCACTGGATTTGACTGCTCAGTGTGTTTTACCCATTACCAAATACTCCTTTTACAGCAGTTTCTCTGTAGGTCACTTATCTGAACACCCATCCACATAGGAAGAACCATGGTGCTTTTTCTCTCCCCCTTTTATTTGTTTAGTAATAATTCTCTGGTCCTTACTACCCCCATAAAGTTGAACTTAGAAACATTATGTAATGAGAAGCTTAGATATCTGAGTGTGAACAGGATCTATTTCCTCCCAAGAACGTTGTGTGTATTAAGTCCCATCCCAGGAGAATCAGAGCAGTCACAAAACTTTTCCGAACTGGAATGTGGAGACCAAAATGCTGCAGTATATCAGCAGCTAAAGCAGCTTAAAAAAGATGATAGGCTGTCTGCAGTACCACTGAGACACTCAGGTTTACCTAGATGTACACAGGTTCTGAGACAGATAAGCCATGTAACCTCAGGCTTTAGCCAGCGTGGCCTGAAATGGGACTGGAGAAGATGTGAGCTGTGTAGTATCCAAAGAATGGCTGCTTGAAGTGCATATAGAAGTACTTCACACTGAGGTAGGCAAAGGCATAGTCATCATTTTGGCTGAGTGGAGAGCACTGTCAGTGACTGAGGAAGCGCTGGGTGTAACAGCATTTCTGTACCCACGGTGCCAGCTGCAATGTCTTTTGGTAATTTTCCAGCCACACCTGCCTCCTAAAAGGCTACCGTTTCTTGCAAGTTGTCCTGGTTTTTACTGGGATTGAGCTAATGATTTTTCCCCCCTTCTTCTTAGCAGCTTGGATATTAGTAGCTGGAATAGTGCTGGGTTTGGATTCAGCATGGGATTTGGTATGAGAAGCATGCTGATAATATAGTTGCAGGTTTTAGTTGTTGCTAGGAAATTAAGGACTCTTTATTTGCTCTGTCTTGCAGGTGGACCAGAAGCTGTGAGGGACTGTGACCAGAACAATGGACCCAAATTAGCCAACGGAATATTCCATACTACACAACATCATGCTCAGTATATAAATGAGGGTGGGCCAGGGAGGTGGTCTCAGAGTTTTCTCCTCTGGGATTGCTAGCCAGCCATGGGCTGTGCCTAAGTTGATGGGATGGGTGGAGAGGAATTTTGCATTGTTCATAATTTTTCTGTATATTATTACTGTTATTATCATTATTATTTCTCTTTTATTTACATTATTAGATTATTTCAATTTCAAACTAAAAGCCTCCTAATCTTTACAAACTAGTCATAAACTGAAGAACATAAGGTTCAACCTAAACATAAAGGAAACATTTTTCTGTGAGGACAGGCTGCCCAGAGAGGTAGTGGAGTCTCTACCTCCAGAGACATTCAAAACCTGCCTACATGTTCCTGTCTGATCTGCTCTACATGATCCAGCTCTAGCAAATGGGTTGGAGTAGACATCTTCTGGGGTTTCATGTCTGGTGTCTCTATTCAGGAAGCAGGGAAGGACACAGGACAGACTGTTGACGTGACAAATGATTCCTCTGTCTCTGCCATTTCCAGCACATTACATGTGCTTCTCTCATGCTTTTTAAAACTTGCAAAATTCTTGTGCTATCCCACTTGCTTTTTGCGAATTCAGCTGACAACCATGGTTTCTCTTTGTGTTTTCTTATTGCAAATAATGGTGTTGTGCTGCCTCATAATATGACGAATACTTTTTACTGGAGGTGAGAGTTTGCTTTGAAAGCATCCCTACAAATAAGAACTGCAGCACTTAAAGTTTCCTTTACTATTGTGAAATTTTAAGTGACCAGTCTTGGACACAGATGTCTAAAGAAATTAGGAATCACTAGAAAAATTCTGCAAGACTGATTTGCAAAACAGACAGGCCAGGGGAAAGTGTGGAGAAATATGCAGGGTACAGGAAGAGAACCAGAGTTGATGTGGTATAGACTGTATATGCTTCTGTACGTAAAGGCAATGTTAGCTTTCATTGCAAATGAAGGACATTCTTAATGTATTTGAGAATGCCAGTGTCCCACCTTTTCCTTTTTCTCATCAGATTATAACCCAAATTTAGGCTATGCATTGCCAACCCAGACCTAATGTGTAAGCAAGACTAAGATAACAGCGGAGTTGTACTGTGCTAAGATGTGATCAGAATCAGCAGATATTCTCTACAGAAACCTTCCTCAAACAAGAAATCATGATTTACAGCCAGTGAAATCCTTCACATGAGTACATCTTAAAGAGTATATAGCAGTGACACAAAGGACACACAGAAATAGCCCAAGTACCAAAATCATTTTCACTGAGATGTTGGCAACTGATCTGAACAATCCTGTATTTTACTGAACCCTGCCTGTTTGTTTGTATGAGCTAACAAGAACAATTTCACAGGCTAGCCATTCTGCATGGAAAGAGCTGTTGAGACCACACCATCGCCAGAGTTCTTTACTCCCATATCTACATATATATTTTGAGCCATGAGCTTCCTTTCACAGAGGTAGATTTTATGAGTTCAAATGATACTTTGGTTTAAATACTTATTATTAAAACAGGAATAATTTTAAATTGTAGGCAAAGTTTCAGAGATCCCACTGTTACATTTGCAATTAGTTAATTTTGCAGATACATAAGGTTAACTTCAAAGTCTATGTCATAGTATCATAGAATCATTAGGGATTGGAAGGGACCTCGAAAGATCATCTAGTCCAATCCCACCAAAACAGCAGGATCACCTTTCACACAGGAACATATCCAGACGGGTTTTAAACATCTCCAGTGAAGGAGACTTCACAACCTCCCTGGCCAGTCTGTTCCAGTGCTCTGTCACTCTCACTGGGAAGAACCTCCTTCTGATGTTTATATGGAACCTTCTACGTTCCAGCTTGCACCCCTTGCCCCTCGTCCTATCACTAAATGACACTGAGAAGAGCCTGGCTCCATCCTCCTGACATCCACCCTTCACATATTTATAGACATTAATGAAGTCACCCCTCAGTCTCCTTTTCTCCAAACTAAAGAGACCCAGCTCCCTCAGCCTTTCCTCATAAGGAAGGTGTTCCACTTCCTTCATCATCCTTGTTGCTCTATGCTGGACTCCCTCCAGCAGCTCTGTGTCTATAGCTAGTTTCAGACTACAGTTCCAAGTACATGATGGAGAGACATTGAGGACAAATAACTTCTATCAGCATTCACCATCGGCACACTACTTTCCTTGAAAGCAGTGAAGAAATAACTGAAAGCCTCACAGACTACAAAGCAAAGATCAGCATCTTGATAGAGTTAATACATATTTCCACATATTATTTCCACAGATTCCTTATACAAGATGTAGATTAAGAATGACTCCGTGAAGCTGCAAAGATAACTTACACTGCTCTATTTCAAAAGAAAGACTTATTTTGGCACCAGTACTGGAAGTTGTTCTAATAGTTCCCAGCTGAGCGCCACATAAGAAAACTGCATTTTCTTCAGGCTTTGCTACAACTGAAGTTGGCTGCTGGGTGACTTGATTTTGCTTAGATGAACAGGGTGCACACAGCAATGTCTCCTTTCCTTTCTTAGCCCACTCTCCCACATTACAAGGTGATATAAATTCTTTCATACCTGTGGATGTGTCAAGGGTTGATCTCGGGTCCTGACAGGCTTTTGCTGTTAATGGTTGATCAGTTGTTCAGGTCTGAGATGAGGTTAACCAATTAATTTAGTCAATATGCTAATGGTCTGAAACAAAAATAAAACAAGGAAGGTTCAAAAACCGCTTATAAATTGCAGACAAACCAGAAACTAACTTGATTTGGGTAAAACCAACAAGACACATCGCAGAATCACAGACTGTTACAGGTTGTGATTCTGTTGGAAGGGACCTCAAAAGGTCATCTAAGTCCAACCCACCCTGCCAGAGCACAGAATGTATATAACAGCACTCCCAACCAAACAGAGATTAATCACATGTTCTTACACAACAGGGCCAAGCTTCTATCTTTGGACCCTCAAAGGAAGGAGACTTTCAGCATTTCTTCTTCCTAGTGGATCCACGGTGTCCATGCATTTGTCCCTCAGTGCCAACGGGCATTTTAAGTGCTAGTTCACTGTTCCATGTGCTTCCAAGCCAATCTTCCACGTCCAGCATACAGATTCCTATGGACCACAAATGAGGGAGACTGTCTCCATTTCAGCAAACAATGGATTTCAGGCAAAACTTTCCTTCACTGATCTCAAAGGTTCCACTCTCTCTCTATTCACCATGTTCTCAGGGCAAGATGGCTGCTGTGTCCAGCCCAGTGACACGTGGTTGGTCTCTGAACAAAGAGGAAAAAGTGAAGTAGAAGCAGGAAGCCTGAAAAAAGGAAACAGAAAGCTCCAAACCAGTTGTACCAATTTGCAGAGTCACAAAAATCCAGTCTGGCTGCTCTAGCAACTTCCCAATGCCTCAGGCAACAAATTCACCCACACTCACCCACAACAAGATGAAATACTGCAGACGCGGAGATGTGAGGCAACATAAAATGAGGCTGTGATTGATACAGTAATAAATGAAAGTCAGAGCATTGCAGAGGCACAATTTCTCAGGAAAGAGATTAAAAGAAGGAAGCTGCTTTCCCTTACAGTCTTCCATGGCAAGAATGCTTAAATAGCCAGATCATTATGAACAGTGTCGTTATTCGGAACTGCAAAACCTAATGAAAAAGGAGGCCAAACACAAGCAATCTGGATAGTGAAGCAGCATTGAGGAACGTACAGAGTCCCCCTTGTCTCGTGACCTGCCAGTGAAGTTGTGAAGAACATGCTCAGCTCTGCTTTAATGTTTATTATTATGCTAGTTTGTGTTAATTTAATCTAGGAAAACTTGATGCTGTGTTAGCAGCTTGCCTTTTAGAAGAAGAAAAGCCTTATTCCAGTTATATAATAAAAGAGCTTTTTCAGAAGTAGCAAAATGGAATAGGAATGTGAACCTAGTTTCTGTACAACTACTCGGGAAATTTCACTTAGTGAAACTACAGTTTGGATCTTATTCTCAGGAGCAGCAACATGTCCCATGCTCTTCAAGGGTCTTTATTTCTGAGCAGTTTCCAAGGGCCTCCTTTGAGTGACAACAAGAACCTTCCCGCTGATTTGACTGGCATCTTCCTCCATTCTTGAGCTCATCTCCCAGAGGAACGTCTAAAACAAACACAATATTTGGCTGCTCCACCAAATACAGAAACCTTGAGTTAGACGAGAAATTCCATCAGGTCTCATGATGACCTCTGCGACTTAAGTGCAGTGCTCAGCAATTCAGAAAAAATAAATTCAGTCCAGTCACTGTGCAGAGAGCAAATAGGGGTTTACAAGCTTTGATGGGAAAGGGGAGTAGGGAATTATCAGTGCATTAGCTGCATATGAATAAACATTTGCAAGGTACTTTTTGCTGTAATCATCTACAGAGATGAGATCCTGCAGAATGGTTAAACTGTTGTGTCTAAATCGCTTACATGGCTCTGAAATAAGTGTCACTCATCAGGCGTAAATAACAACTGGAAGGCCCGTGGAGTCCACGTAGAGAGATAGCCATAGTATGTTCTCACATTAAACATGATGTCTCTCGCTGCACAGTAATTAACAAGGAGGTTATCAGCCATGATTTGTTCTATACCCTGTCATGCAGAATTGGAACTGCACCCCAGAAGAGTTCTGAAGCACCCATTATCTGCTGTCAAATGGGCTTTACATCAGCCAAAACAAATCCCAAAGTTATTTTCCGCAGCATGGGACAAACTGAAACCATACATTTTATTTTACCAGGAATTAGGTTTAAAACAATATTACCAGCAGCGAACAATAAACTATCAGGCAGAAAGAGAGTTGTAGCTGGACTGAAAAAGAAATTATTACATTGATTGGAAGAAAGAACAAGACTCACCAAGTGGAAACAAAAAGGAGACAGGACTTCATTTGGATAAATGGGTCAACCTTGCTGCTCACTCTTTGGTAGTTACGCTGCATGGCCATCTGGAAATTCCTCTGTTGTAATTTTTTTTGACAGTTCTATAATCACATCTTAATTTGTCATTTCTTAGGAGGATTAAAAGAAATGCTTTGCCTCTGCCAGCCCAATCTGTGCCCATGAATGTGCAGACCATTTATGGGTAAGGCACACACGAAGACTGGAGATGGTCACATCAGCCTGCCCAAGTCAATACTATCAGTGAGAAACTCCCTGAGAGCCTGCTTGCTGCGCCTACAGTCTCCTGACAGATTGGTTCCTTACTAATTTTATCTTGAAGAAAACGATGCTCTACAACAGAGAATCCTAAAGTTAGGCGACACCCCAGACATCATCCAGCCCTCAGCCAAGGCAAGACCTTTCAGTTATCCCGAGGGTGCTTGTCCTCAAGAACCTGTTTGAGACACTTTGGCCAAGATGTCCAGTTGGGCAGACTTTGCCAAGAGCTATAGCTGTACAAGCAGAAAGTTTTCCTAATGCTTAGCACTGTGCTGTATCATTTCGTGTTCCCTGACATAACGGAATGTACATATTTACGTGTGGTTGTAAAGGTGTATTATTTCATAGTTATTTCGTTGAAGTGGTTGACCTTTTTATGTTTCATGGATACATTTCTCACACAGTAATAGACAAACAACTGTAAATCACTTTATGTTAACATACCTGCATATTTAAATATTACAACCCAGATGATCAGATAGAGACCTCTCTGTGATATCTGAGGTGGCAGAGATAAAGAAAGCATCCATAAAAAAATTATAAGGACTCGGAACCTTCCACTTTGCATTCCCCTGTTATTTGCTTGCACTTAAATTTTATTTTCTTGATTTTATTTTTATACTCCTGGGTTTTAAAATGTTCAACAATTATCTGATTTGTAGCTACAACTGCAGCATGTTTACTTGTAAAATGTCTTTCAAATTAAGATCATTATTCGTCCTTTTAGATTTTCCCTTAACTTTGCAACTGAACATTTGCAGCTCACTAAGAAGCAGCAGTGTTTTTTACATTCCAAATAGCTCTAATGTCAGAGCGTTTCACTGATTTAATGGCTGGTTTTACAGGATAGAAAAATACTAATAATTCTCAGCAAGCAGAAAATCAACAACCATCATTTTTCAAATGGGATTTCTATAGCTCTGTCAACTGTCCCATATTGTATAATGGAGAGGCAATTCAATACAGTGTTTGATTCTGCCTCCAGAGAAGAGCTTGGTACATCATTTTCTGGAACCCCAAATACAAAGTAATGTAAAGCCTTAAAGTGGTAAAGAGCCTTAAACACAAGACTTAGGAGTAAGGATTGGACTCAAATACCTAATAATGTATTCAACACTTAAGAGCTATGGCCACCTCTAGATACCTAACATCAATATCTCAGCTAAATACATGCTCATCTTTCTAGTGCTGGAAACCATCTCACAAGCCATAAGCAGGCTAAACCGTAATCCAGGAGATAACACAGAATTGTGGGAAGTACTGGGTTGGAAGGACCTCCAAAGGTCATCTAGTTCAATCCTCCTACAAGCAGAGACATCTCTAACTAGAACAGACTGCTCAGAGCTCCATCAAGCCTGATCTTGAATGTCTCCAGGGTTGCTGGGGCTTCCATCACATCTCTAGGCAGTCTGTTCCAGTGATCCTCCACCCTCACACTCAAAAATTTTTCCATCATGTTCAGCCTGCATGCACAGAGGACATAGAATCACACAGAATCATCATGTCTGGAAAGGACCTCCAGGGTCATAGAGTCCAACCTTTTCTCCTAGTTTCTAACCACTAGACCGTATTCCTAAGTGCCACGTCCACTCGTTCCTTAAACAACTCCACAAGATGGTGAAACCACCACCTCCCTGGGCAATCTATTCCAGTACCTAACTACCCTCTCACTAAAGAATTTCCTTCTAATATCCAATCTAAACCTCCCCTGATGCAACTTGAGGCCATTTCCCCTCGTCCTATTATCACCAATTTGAGAGAAGAGACCAACACCAGCCTTGCTACAACCTTCTTTTAGGTAGTTGTAGAGGGCAATAAGGTCCCCTCTCAGTCTTCTCTTCTCCAGAGTAAACAACCCCAGCTCCCTCAGCCTCTCCTCATAGATCATGTCTTCCAGCCCCTTCACCAACTTGGTTGCCCTTCTCTGGACTCGCTCCAGCACCTCAGTGTCCTTCCTGTACTGTGGCGACCAAAACTGGACACAGTACTTGAGGTGCGGTCTCACAAGTGCTGAGTATCGGGGCCCAATCACCTTCCTGCTCCGACTGGTCACGCCGTTTCTAATACAGACCAGGATGCCATTGGCCTTCTTGGCCACCTGGGCACACTGCTGGCTCATGTTCAGCCGGCTGTCAATCAACAACCCCAGGTCTTTCTCCACCAGGCAGCTCTCCAGCCACTCCTCTCCAAGCCTGTAGTGTTGCTGGGGGTTGTTGGACACTTGGTAAGTCACGGTAAAAAGCAACACAGTTAGGTAAAGTAATGTAAACGCTACCTCCCAAAATCTTAGTTTCTTGCTTGAGATGACTTTGGGGTGCTCAGGGTGTGATTGAAATTCATAGCACACAACAGCTGCCATGGCTACACTAAAAGCAGCACGGGGCAAGGGATGCAGCTGTGCATTTTGCTGGAATTTTGATGTGGCTGTGGCCCTTATCCCAAAGCCAAAAGGGATCATGCAGAAAGTTTTCAATATCTGAGTAACAGGAGCTTTTGATTCTATAACTTCTTCAGTGAAGTGATCCTGCTGTGGCAGGGGGATTGGACTAGATGATCTTTCGGGGTCCCTTCCAATCCCTAATGATTCTATGATTCTATGAATGTTTCCTGTGACACTTCATTGCCAGTAGGAGCTGCAAGTTTCAGTGAACTTACTACTACCCAACACTTTTTGTTCAAACAAAGGTAATTTGGGATTCTCCCTGCTTTTTTTCTGAAGCAAAACTAATTTGGAAAGGGAATTGCTACTGAACAAGAGTGGAAATGCTCAGCCAAACCTCAGCCTGTGGCTGCATTCCCCAGTGACCCATACTGCTGTGAGGTCAGCACAGACCTGCAAACTCAGCTTAAACTGGCCAAGTACAATGAGGAATGGGCTACTCTATGTTACAACTGGGCCACACCAGGCCTAACAATCTGGGAAGGAGTCGGGACCCATGAATATGAGCCACCCTCCTTTCTCACTCCCCTTGGGCGGCCAGGGTGTATATTTAAACTTTTCTTACACCTATATCAGGTGTTCTACAGCCCTGATATATTTTTTCTAAACTAACAGTGTCTTGGAAGTTTTTAAAAGGTCAAAGACAAGGCATTGAATTAGCTGTTCACCAGGGTGTATAATGATAGGATGAGGGGTCATGGTTTTAAGATGGAAAAGTGTAGATTTTGGCTGGACATCAAGCAAAAATTCTTGAGGGTGGTGGATCACTGGAACAGGTTGCCTAGAGAGGTAGTGGAGGCCCAACACTCCTGAAGAGACACAGAAGGTCAGGCCTGATAGGGCTCGGAGCAATCTGTTCTAGTTAGAGACGTCCTTGCTCGTCGTAGGGTGGTTGAACTAGATCACCATTAGAGGTCCTTTTGAACCCAATGCATCCTACGATTCTTTGAACTTCTTGAAGACTGAGAGCATGGGTCCACATACAACTTTTAAATGCAATAGCTCTTGTATTTAAACAAGGGAACAAGAGCAAAGAACAACATATGGGAGACCACACTGTGTGTTGATTATCTGCACTTCACACAACAGCTGGAGAGGCCAGGAAGGATCCCACACACCAAACACAGGTGTGGTGGAAAGAAATGGGAGGGACAAGCAGAGGCAAGATGCACCAAGCACTGAAACTGAGGACACAAAACCTGAGCTGTTGGAAGGGTTACTTTGGTTTAGCACATTAGGAAACATAAGCTAGTGCCAGTTTACCACAAAAGAAAGGAGAAAACTTGTGTGGGGAAAATGCTGTAAGTTTATTTACCCCTGAAGAGAGTCTATGAGAAAGCTCCACATTGACTTGCCCAGAAGTTCTGCTGTAACTGTGCGACACCTCCTCAGTTAGCTGCCTTCAACTAGGCTCCCCCTACATTTGTCTTGCCCATTGTAGAAACAAAAGCAGAAAGATGCTTGGTGCAATCAGACATACTCTGAAAAAGAAAACAAACCCAAGACCAAACTCTGCTTTTTAATAGTGTTCCTGGTGTAGATTGATGAAATTATGTGTACCCCCCCATCACGCCACCTTCTGACATCCATCCATTGGTTTGACAAAGCAGGTAGTCACACACACTCTGCATGAACGCACTCGTGGCCAGGTTGCCTTGGAAACCCTCACTGCTACCTAATATTGTTATAATTGTCAAGAAAATAGAGGTTTTCTCCACTGATTCACAGCATGCTTCCATTTTACATAAATGCAAGCTTTCCATCAGCAGGGTTTGCTCTGCTTTCTCCCCAGAAATTCTAAAGATATTTTCTCCCCATAAAAATGAAACTGTTGTTTAAATGTTAGAAATGTTCTTGTTTCAGTACAGGGAGGCTTAAAACAACTCCAGCTTCCCTGCACTGATAGAGATTTCTAACACTCAGGGAAAGGAGTTCTGCAGTCCTCTCAACTTCATTTTATTCAACACACATCTCTAAGGATATAATTCAACTCTGACAGAATGGGTCAGCCCACGTGACCCCATGCAACCTTGCTAAGTCTGCATGCTTTCCACAGCACTGTGTACCTCTCAGTGGTGTGCCCAGCACAAGTAGTAGAAGCCCAGGGCAGCTTTTACTATATGAACATTTCCATCGTGTATTACTGCTGTAATTACCCAACACACAGTCTCAGAGGAGCCTCTGGAAATCAGAATCTCACATAAAGGAGTGCTACATAAAAGATACAGATACATTAGATACAGGCACATAAAAGACAAAGTACATTGCATGTACTTAGCAGAAAAAGAAAAGCTCTTGGTACCATGGTGCAGATAGATCATAGAAACACAGAATGTATTGGGTTGGAAGGGACCTCTAAAAGTCACCTAGTCAAAGCCGCCTACAAGAAGCAGGAGAATTAGAACAGCTTAGATGACTAGAACATCATTAGATGCCATTGAGAAGAGCCTGGCTCCATCCTCCTGACACCCACCCTTCACATATTTGTAAACATTAATGAGGTCACCCCTCAATCTCCTCTTCTCCAACTTACAGAGACCCAGCTCCCTCAGCCTTTCCTCAGAAGGGAGGTGTTCTACTCCCTTTGTCATCCTTGTTGCTCTGCACTAGACTATCTCCAGCAGCTCCGTGTCCCTCTTAAACTGAGGGGCCTGGAACTGGAAACAAAATTACAGATGCAGTCTCACTAGGGCAGAGTAGAGGGGGAGGAGAATCTCTCTCAATCTGCTAACCACCCCCATTCTGATCCACCCCAGGATACCTTTGGCCTTCTTGTCCACAAGGGCACGTTGCTGGCTCATGGTCATCCTACTGTCCACCAGGACCCCCAGGTCACCTTTTCCTATACTGCTTTTCAACAAGTCAGTCCCTAACACTCGTAGCTGGGGTTGTTCTTGCCCAGACACAGGATTCTACACTGCCCTTGTTAAATTTCTTCAAAATTCCCTGTGCTCAGCTCTCCAGCCTGTCCAGATCTTGCTGAATGGCAACACAGCCTGCTGGGGTGTTGGCCACTCCTCTCAGCTTTGTGTCATCAACAGACTTGCTGACAGTGCTCTCTAATCCCTCATCCAAGTCTTTTATGAGTAGATTGGCTAGTGCTGGTCCCATTTCCAGTTAGCTCAGACAGCATGCTTCTCCATAACTGCAATACTTGATTTCAGTGTGACATAATCTGTGAGTTTGTAGCACCAGAGCCCCTTAAAACAATCCTCTAAAGGCAGAGTGGTCATTCCCAAGCAAATTCAGAGGTTATGTAGAGTCCTCTTGCATCTGCAGCTAGGCTGGCTGACAAAAGTGCCATGAGAACCCTCTCTTGGGGCTGCTGCCTCAGTTAGACATCAAGCCCAAGCAGCTGCTGCCAGCACAGAGCCAGGAGAGTGGGGAGACTCCTCATCCTACCAGTTCTGCTTTTGAAAAGGTAGCGAACCCAACTTTAGATGATTCCAAGCTGCATAAGGGACAGAGTTTTAGTAAACCTAAAGCAATTCAAGCCTCTGACAGATGGCTTACATTGCCAAGAAAACCAGCAGTAGCAAACTAGGGCTTCTCTGTGTATTTTGGGGGAAAAGACAGTCTCTTTCCCACACCAGTGTAATACAGCTGTTCTGTATTTTTGTTTACAGCCTCAAACAAACCTCTTGACACTGAGATTTATAGTTTTTTAAATGTAAAAACATTGCATTGGCTTGTATTAAGCTGGAACATGAGAGGTTCCACATCAACCTGA